>JASFAW010000009.1:43177492-43213049 GCA_030737815.1 Allium fistulosum | reverse complement strand
CACGCCCGGCGCAGGACGTTGCGCAGTTTTTGTACAGCGCGCCAGGCGCGGCTGTTTTGCATGGCGCGCAGTTGGGCTTCGGCTTGTTCGGCGCGTTGCAGGGCGGTTTCCAGTGCAGGGTTTACCGGGTGGGCGAGGTTGTGGCCTTTGCACAGCTGGAAGTTGTCGAGGTTGCACGGTGGCAGGTCGAACGCGGGTTTGAGGTTGATGTGTTCGTTGGCGAGGAAGAAGCTGTTGAGGCCATCGAACAGGACGTTGGTGTAGCCGGCGTCGGTCACCAGGTGTTCCCAGGTGTGGTCGCGCTCCCATGGGGTTTCGATGAGGATGATCCAGGGGCGGAAGCGGCTGAAGTCCATGCCGCGCAGGACGGTTTCTTCGTGGCCCTCGACGTCGATTTTCAGGAAGTGGATCGGCCGCCCGGCGGCGTGTTCTTCGCAGATCGAGGTCAGTGTGCGTGCGTTGACAGTGAAGCTTTGCACGTCCATGCCGAGGTTTTTGCGTTCTTGCGCAACGACCGGGTCAGCGGTGGACAGGCCGGTGTCCGCAATGCCGTAGAAGGTCAGTTCGCCCGGCTGGTCGCTGGCCACGCATTGCAGCGTGGTATCGCGGGGGCGATGCTGGCGGAGTGCGTCGTAGTAGTTCTGCATCGGTTCGACGTTGATGCCTTGCCAGCCGCGATCATAAAAGGCCTTGGTGACCGAGTCGTGGACCGGGTCATTGGCGCCGACGTCGCTTCCTGTCGGTCAGATTTTTCTTGTTCGGGCGTGCGCTACCTGCACGGCACAGGTCTGTATAGCAAGGGCAGATGGCCGGTGCAATTGTCCATTGCCGGCGTCCGCGATTCGGCGGTTATGTCCTTTTGGTCGAGCGCTTATGCACAACAGGCTTTGAAGAGGACGGGCTTAGAGGGGATTTTGTGGACGGGTTCTCATTTGAATCGCAAATCCCTGTTTTGCCGGTTTTTTATTCATATGAACAAAAAATGACCAGCGCTGTTAGTGGCCTGAAACAGCCGTGGATATTGGATCCACGATAATTCCATCAACAGAGTTATCCACAGGCTGTGAAGGATTAAACGCGTTCGGCCAGCAACAGGAAATTGCGCGGTGTGAGCGGCGCTTCGCAGAAGGTGCCGAGACGTACGACGTATCCCTGTTCGATGAGGAAAAGTGCCCGATCCAGATTCAGCCAAAGCTCCAGCGGCCGTCGGAACAGTCCACGCAGCAGTTCCAGGTTGCGAACTTCGGCTAACCGCTGCCAACCAGCGGCTTCCAGTGCTACCCAATCTGGCGCGCCAACTGTGGATAACTCTTTCAACGCTGCCAGATCACGGCAGTAATCAGCGAACGGTTTGTCCAGCCAGGCGCTCGGCAGGGACGGCGTCGGCAAGTATTCGTCGACGCCACGCACTTGCCGTTGCAACAGATCGAAAGCCAGTCGGCGGGCCATGGAGGTGTCACGCTGACGTCGGACGCGGGCACCGGCGGTCACGGTTTCGCTCATCGGCAGGGACAGATCTTCCAGCGAGAGCTGTAGGACGGAGCGCGATGCGGCGGAGCACAGCGCCTGATATTCAGTGCGACTGATCCGGTTGTAGCAGCACGGTGCGATCGCCAGTTGTTGGCAGCCAGCGGCGGAGGCCAATTGCATCAGGCGTACATGCAGATCGCCACAAGCGTGCAGGGCGACAGGCGTGTGGTCGGCGTTCAGCAATAAAGCGGTGTTCGCCGCAAGCACGTCCTGCTCCACATGCAGGGCATGCAAGTGATGACGCTGACTCAGCGCCTGGCCGCTGGCAACCAGTGCCGGGTCGTATTCCAGACAGGTGAGTTGCTGGCCGGCGCCGAGCAGACGCCGCCCCAAATGGCCTTTGCCCGAGCACCAATCCAACCAGTGCTTCGGTTGCGCGGCAAACGACAAGCGGCTGGCGAAGGCCTCGATCTGCTGCCATTTGCGCCCCGGCACATCGACATTCAGACGGTGCCCGGCGGCTTGCAGCGAATGCGCAGGCAACTCACCCACCGCACTCAGTTCAAGCGACAACGCCGCCAATGAAGCGAACGGCTCCGGCGCATCCAAGAGTTCGGCAGGGTGGTTATGGGCGTTTTCCGCATCTTCCAGCGAACGTCCGCGTAGCCACGACGACAATTCAGGGTAGGACGCTTCCCATGGCAGTTGCAGATGAGTGAACGGGCGGGGCTTCCACAGCGCCTGATGCGCTGTGAGAAATGTATCCAGTGCCGTGAAACGGGCGAGCAGGGCCTCGCCCGTCAGCACGTCGGAAGAATCAGCGCCCCTGGCACGCATCGACGCGCAGCCAGCGTTCCAGCAGCTTGAAGCCGCGAACCAGCACGTAGGCCATCACCAGATAGAACACGCCAGCGGCGAAGAAAATCTCCACCGGCAGGTAGGTGCGAGCAATGATCGTGCGCGCCATGCCGGTCAGTTCCAGCAGGGTCACGGTGCTGGCCAGGGCACTGGCCTTGAGCATCAGGATCACTTCGTTGCTGTAGGCTGGCAGGCCGATACGCGCGGCACGCGGCAGGATGATGTAGAACAGCGCTTTCGGCCGGGACATGCCCAGCGCCCGTGCCGCTTCGATCTCGCCCGGCGGAATCGCCTGGATCGCCCCGCGCAGGATCTCGGCGATGTACGCCGCGGTGTGCAGGGTCATGGTTGCAGTGGCGCACCAGAACGGATCGCGCAGGTACGGCCACATCGAGCTGTTTCGCACCGCGTCGAACTGCGCCAGGCCGTAGTAGACCAGGAACAGTTGAACCAGCAACGGCGTGCCACGGAAAAAGAAGATGTAGGCGTAGGGCACAGCGCGCACGTACCACAGCTTCGAAGAACGGGCGATGCCCAGCGGAATTGCCAGCAGCAAACCGGCGATCACGGCGATGGCCACCAGCTCCAGGGTCAGCGTCGCGCCCTGGGCCAGTTTCGGCAGCCACTTGATGATGACTTCCCAGTTCATTGAGCGCTCCTCGCGAAGCCGCGTGCGGCGCGTTTTTCCAGCAGGTGCATGCCGATCATCGCCAGCACGGTCAGGCACAGGTACATGAGCGCCGCCACCATATAGAAGGTGAATGGCTGCTTGGACACGGTCACGCCGATCTGCGCGTGACGCATGATTTCTTCCAGGCCGATGACCGACACCAGCGCGGTGTCTTTCATCAGGATCATGAACAGGTTGCCCAGGCCGGGCAGGGCGATGCGCCACATCTGCGGCATGATCAGTCTGGTGAAGATCCGCCATTTCGACAGGCCCAGGGCCACGCCAGCCTCTCGGTGGCCTTTGGGAATGGCAAGGATCGCGCCGCGGAACACTTCCGTGGCGTAGGCGCCGAAGCACAGGCCCAGCGCAATGACGCCGGCGGCGAAGGCGCTGAGTTCCAGTCCGGGATTGCCGAAAAACTCACCGAGCGCGCGCATGGCGTTGACCGTACCGAAGTAGATCAACAGCACCCAGAGCAATTCCGGGACGCCGCGCACCAGGGTCGAATAGGTCCCGCCAAGCCATTGCAGCGGCTTGTACGGGGAAGTCTTGGCCAAGGCGCCGAGCAGACCGAGCACCAGCCCCAGGCACAGGGCCGAAAGTGCCAGTTTGACGGTCATCAGCGCGCCGGCGAAGAGCGCCGGGCCGAATCCGTAGAGGTCGATAATCATGGATTTCTTTTCAAATCGCGGCAGGCAAGGCCGGGATCGGCGCCGTCATCTGGCGGCGCCGATCCGGCAGGTCAGGATCAGTAGATGCTGAACGGGAAGTACTTGTCGTTGATCTTCTTGTAGGTGCCGTCGGCAACGATTTCCTTCAGTGCAGCGTTCAGCTTCTCGCGGATCGGGTCGCCTTTACGTACAGCGATGCCGATCTTGTCGCTTTCTTCCACCGGATCGCCCTTGAATTCATAGGCTTTGCCGGCGTCGCTTTTCAGCCACTCGTAGTTGACGTATTTGTCGGCGAGGATGCCGTCCAGACGACCGGAGGTCAGGTCGAGGTAGGCGTTTTCCTGGGTGTCGTAGAGTTTCACTTCGACACCCGGCATGTTGTCTTCCATGAAGGTGCCGGCGAGGGTCGCGCGCTGGGCGCCGATCACTTTGCCTTTCAGGGAGTCCTTGTCGGTCTTGAACTCTTTATCCTTCGGCGCGATGAATTGCAGCTTGTTGGAGTAGTACGGGTCGGTGAAGTCCACCGCTTGCTTGCGCTCGTCGGTGATCGACATCGAGGAGATCAGGAAGTCGAACTTCTTCGCGTTCAGGGCCGGGATGATGCCGTCCCAGTCCGAAGTAACCACGGAGCATTCAACTTTCATCTTGGCGCACAGGGCATCGCCGATGTCTTTGTCGAAGCCGACGACGTTACCGCTGGCGTCTTTGTTGTTGAACGGCGGGTAAGCCGCTTCGATGCCCATCTTCAGGGTCTCGGCCATGGCACCGGCGCTGAACGCGAGGGTGACGGCGGCGGCCAGGAAGACCTTTTTGTAGTTCTGCATGCGGTAGCTCCGTTAGCGGTTGCTGGACATGAATTGTTTGCAGCGCGCCGAAAGCGGGTTTTCGAACACCTGCTGTGGCGATCCTTGCTCTTCGACCAGGCCCTGGTGGAGGAACACCACTTCGCTGGAGACCTGACGGGCAAAGCCCATTTCGTGGGTCACGAGCAACATGGTGCGGCCTTCTTCGGCCAATGCGCGGATGACATTAAGTACTTCCTGGACCATTTCCGGGTCAAGGGCGGAGGTGGGCTCGTCGAACAGGATCACCTTGGGCTGCATCGCCAGCGTGCGGGCAATCGCCGCACGCTGTTGCTGGCCGCCGGACAATTGCGCCGGGTAGGCGTGGCGCTTGTCGGCGATGCCGACCTTGGCCAGCAGCGCTTCGGCGACTTCGATGGCTTCGGCCTTGCTCTGGCCGAGCACGCGGCGCGGGGCTTCGATGATGTTGTCGAGCACGCTCATGTGCGGCCACAGATTAAAGTTTTGAAACACAAAACCAATCTCGGAGCGCAGGCGGTTGATCTGCTTGCCGTCGGCGGCAACCAGTTCGCCATTCTTGGCGGCCTTGAGCTTGAGTTCTTCCCCGGCCACCAGGATCTGGCCCTGATGCGGGTTTTCCAACAGGTTGATGCAACGCAGGAACGTGGACTTGCCGGAACCGGAGGAACCCAGGATCGAGATCACATCGCCGTCGCGGGCGGTCAGCGAGATGCCTTTGAGCACCTCAAGCTGTCCGTAGCGTTTGTGCAAGTTGCGGATTTCAAGCGCGGGCGTGGCCTCAGCCATGTGCGTTCCTCATATATGTTGCGCTCCTGCTGTTGGTTGGCCTTCCTGGCGAGGCGGCCAAGCTAGCATAGCGTTTCAATGGCAGCCAACAGCGCTACGAGCGGTAAACGGATGGCGTGTGGCAGGTTGTCGCATCGGCGCAGCAGACTGTCGCCCCATCAACAACCGAACGGGTGTTTGAACGTTGATTCCCGTGGGTGTCGCGTAAAAAAAGGCGCGATGTTGCCACCTTTGGCGGGGTGTTGGAAGCGCTATCCGGCCGATCGTTCCTCATTCGCCCTTTTATTGTGCATCCCGCAGTTTTCAGTGTGTTTCTGGTGCGCTCGTTCGTTTGAAAAGTGAGTCGCAGGGTAACGCTTTGGCGAAAGGCCATTATTCTCAAGGACTTGCGATGACTGTCCGGTCGCGCGGAAAACCGCAGAGCAGAAGAGTTTGAAACATTTTGGCGCATTTATTGCGTGCAGAATCCGGAACGCCCCGTTGGATTCTTTTTACGAGAAGGAACGCCAGACGGGCCGGACGCAATCGCTTTCCTCGCAAAGGTAGTTCCAATGAGCAGTACCCAAAGCTCCAATGGCCTCGAACAGGGGCTCAAACCGCGTCATGTGACCATGCTGTCGATCGCCGGGGTGATCGGTGCAGGTCTGTTCGTCGGCTCCGGCCACGCCATCGCCGCTGCCGGTCCCGCTGTTCTGCTGGCTTACGCCGCTGCTGGCGCGCTGGTTGTGTTGGTGATGCGCATGCTCGGCGAAATGGCGGTTGCCTCGCCTGACACTGGCTCGTTCTCGACTTACGCCGACCGCGCCATTGGCCATTGGGCCGGTTTCACCATCGGCTGGCTGTACTGGTGGTTCTGGGTTTTGGTGATTCCGCTGGAAGCCAACGCCGCCGCAACCATCCTGCATGCGTGGTTCCCGGGTGTGGATATCTGGGCGTTCGCGCTGATCATCACCATGCTGCTGACGGTGACCAACCTGTTCAGCGTGAAAAATTACGGTGAGTTCGAATTCTGGTTCGCCCTGCTCAAAGTCGTGGCGATCATCGGTTTCATCATTCTCGGCGTCGCGGCCATTTTCGGCTTTCTGCCGAACAGCCAGGTCAGCGGCGTGTCGCACATCTTCGACACCCAGGGCTTCCTGCCAAACGGCATGGGCGCAGTGCTGGGCGCTATCCTGACCACCATGTTCTCCTTCATGGGCACCGAGATCGTGACCATCGCGGCCGCCGAATCGAAGAACCCTGGCAAGCAGATCTCCAAGGCCACCAACTCGGTGATCTGGCGGATCGGCTTGTTCTACCTTGTGTCGATCTTCATCGTCGTGGCCCTGGTGCCATGGAACGACCCGGTTCTGGCCAGCGTCGGTTCCTACCAGACCGTACTTGAGCGCATGGGCATCCCGAACGCCAAGATGATCGTCGACATCGTGGTTCTGGTCGCTGTAACCAGCTGCCTGAACTCGGCGCTGTACACCTCTTCGCGCATGCTGTTCTCCCTGGGCAAGCGCGGCGATGCCCCGGCCATGTCGACCCGCACCAACAAAAGCGGCACCCCTTACTGGGCGGTAATGCTGTCCACTGGCGCGGCGTTCCTGTGCACCTTCGCCAACTACGTAGCCCCGGCGGCGGTGTTCGAGTTCCTGCTGGCGAGTTCCGGCGCGATCGCGCTGCTGGTGTACCTGGTGATCGCGATTTCGCAACTGCGCATGCGTAAACAACGCATGGCTCGCGGCGAGAAAATCGTCTTCAGCATGTGGCTGTTCCCGGGCCTGACCTATGCGGTGATCGTGTTCATCGTGGCGGCCCTGACCATCATGCTGTTCCAGGATGCCCACCGCGTGGAAATCCTCGCGACCGGCCTGCTCAGCCTGCTGGTGGTTGCTGCCGGTCTGCTGGTAGCCCGCCGCCGCAATCTGGAAAAGCGTGGCGCAGCGGTGCTGAACTGATCCGCAACACGTAACGCAAAACGGCCGCTGTCAGTGATGACAAGCGGCCGTTTTTGTTACTGCGAGCGGTTTATTCGCTCTTCTCTTCCTGCGCTTCCACCGACTGACCGTAGGTGTCCAGCGCAATCCCGAAATCGCTGATGAACTGCGGTTCGCTCAGCCACGCCTGGGCGGTCTCGCGATCCATGCCATCGGCCCACATGCGGTAGTCGATCAGCATGTCGGCGGCCAGGTGAGTGGCGGCCATGCCTTCGTTCTCGGCGTTTTCCATGTCCAGCAGTTCAGGATGGTCGACGATGATGAACGCCAGCTCACGCAGCAGCGTCAGCAGCATTTCATTGCGGCTGACGGCTTCGGCGTCGCGCATCTTGCTGAACATCGCCAGGGTGTATTCCGGGATCGGCTCGGCCAGGTGACCGAGGTCATCGTCCTGCGCCAGCGGTTTGCGACCGACCATGCGGATTTGCTTGGCTTTGGCCTTGGCGCGTTTGGCGCGTTTTTGCTGTTTGTTCAGGGATGCCATGGGAACTCAGTTTTTCTGTTGGGTTTGTGCGGCGATTGCGTCGGACGCGGCCACATAGTCTTTCTGGAAATCCGGCGATTCGATCCACGCCAGAGCGCCGGCCTCGTCGGTCTCGGTGGACCACTGGCGGTACTCGATCAGCGCGGCGAGGATGAAGTCCATTGCGCCTTCTTCGCCTTCCTGCTCGTACACCAGCTCCAGCAGCGGGTCTTCGAGGAACGCGGTGCACAGGGCCTGCTGGCTGATCTTCTCGGCGTCGATCATTTTCTTGAACAGTTCGGTCAGGTCCACCGATTCGAAATCGATGCGGTCGTCGTTCGGGTCCAGCTCGACCGGCGCCTCGGCACGTTTGGTGCGGTTTCTGCTTGGCCTTGGTCTTGGCCCGGGCGGCGCGTTTTTGCTGCTTGTTGGCGGAAGCCATGGTGTGTGTTCCGTGGTGCGTTAAAGGGCTTGGCTGCGTGGGATCTTGCGCCCCGGTGTGTCGGAGGCCAGTTCGCCGGTCTGCAGCCAGGTCAGAGCGATGGGCCATAGTGTGGCTTGGTATGCGCTGCGAAAAAAGGCGAAATGTCCGACTTGCTGTTCACCGATGTCCTGCGGCTCGATTCGCAGGTGGGTCTTTTGCGCATTGTGGAAGTAAGCCAGCAGGCGTTCGATGGCGGGAATCGTGCCGTAGGGATCGTCGCTGATGCTGATTGCCAGGGCTTTGGCCCGGACGTTGGCGAAGGGCAGGTTGCGGATCGTTCTACCGCTCGGACGCCGCTCATAACGTGCGGCAGGTGTGCTCCAGTCGCGCACTACGCCGGCGGGCGTGTCTTCCAGCCAGCCAAGTCGCTTGCCCGGAAAGTAGCCACAGAGCAGCGTGACCAGCGGCATCAGCAGATGCCATTTGCCGAACATCCGCCAGCGGTGCTCGGGCGCGTAATCGCGCCAGTAAGCGAACTGCGCGCCAACCGTCACCAGTCGTCGGATTACCTGTCCGGACGCCCCCAGGCCTGCTGCGCAGCCGCCGAAGCTGTGCCCGACCACATCGATCGGCTGACCGGGAAACTCTCGCTGCGCGCGTTTGAGCATCGCCTCGAAATCCAGCGCGCCCCAATCCGTCCACGAAGCCTGCAAATGCCTCATCGACTTTGGCCGCGATTCACCAATGCCGCGGTAGTCGTAAATGATCACGTCGAACCCATTGGCGAACAGATACGCCGCGAAGCGCGAGTAGTGGCGGCAACGCACGGATGTGGCGGCGTTGATGATCACAACCGGGCGTTGTGGATCCGGTGAGACGTGACGCCAGGTGAAGCCGCCGAGCAGATAGCCGTCGGCGGCGGGCTCTTGGAAGGGCTCGCTTTCAATGTCGGATGCTTGGCCAAGTGGAGGTGGCGCACTTTGTAGGTTCATGAGTTCCGAGCCTGGCTAGGACGGGTCGAGAATGAACTTCATGCGGGATGCAGTGCAATGATTTGGTATGCAGTGTGTACCGGATTGACGGTTCGATTAGGCGGTCGCCAATTCGTGACGCAGTGCGTCATGAATTGGCTGGGAAAACTTGTGTAGTCTTTTTCGCATTTCAAACAACTCCCAATCGTTCTAAAACCCGCCCCGCAAGACAAAATCTAAAAAGAGGTAACGATTGGGTTCCGCGAGAGCCCGGGAGTCGTCCTCATGAAACGCGTTCTTTCATTCGTGCTGCCCCTTGCCGCTGCTGCGGTGCTGCTGTTTCCGATCATGACGCAGGCTGCGAGTCTGGAGCCGATCGACAGTTCCGCCCTGCAGGTTCAGCAGCAAGAGCAAAACGGTGTTCGTTATCTGGCCGGCGGGATTGGTGAAGATGAGTCGAAAGCCATTCAGCAATCCGCGGGTTACAACCTGCACATGACCTTCGCTGTCGGTACGCAAAACGAATACACCGCCGATGTCGACGTGGCGATCCAGAAAGCCCCCGGTCAAACCGTGCTGACGCTCAATCAAACCGGGCCATTGGTGTACGTTCAGTTACCGCCAGGCAAGTACACGGTCGTCGCCACCCGCAAGGGTGAAACGCGTCGGGATGTGGCGCAAGTAGGCGGCGGTGCTGCGCGCAATCTGGTGTTCCACTGGAACGACAACAGCTAGGGACGTTGCCGGTCGCGCCGGGATGGCGCGACCGTTGCCGTGCGGCCCAGCCAGATCAATAACCACGCGGCGCCCGACAGGAAGAGGGCGAGGAGGCAATGCGTGGCAATGGCGAACCAGAATTTCACCGGTTGTGCGGCCAGCGAATACACAGCGAAGCGTTTGCCGCGTGCCATGTTGCCGATGCGGCCCTGGATCAAGCCGTCTACGGTTTCATACGCGATCAGGCCGATACACAGGATCAGCAACAGGCCGAGAGCAATCATCAGCCAGTCGGTGCGTTTTACGGGTGGCGCAGGATGGGGCAGGGGGGACGCGGGTTCTTTTCTGGTTCATCGCGGTGATGACCCTCTTCCGTAAGGGTGAGCAACGTATCGCCAATTCCGGCCTGCAAGAAGGGCGGAATCGGGCCGTGATCAAATCGCAGGCATAAAAAAACCCTGAATCTTGCGATTCAGGGTTTTCGGTATTTGGTGCCCAGAGACGGAATCGAACCGCCGACACGGGGATTTTCAATCCCCTGCTCTACCGACTGAGCTATCTGGGCAACGGGGCGCATTAAAAGGGTTTTTCGGATTTACGTCAAACACTTTTTTAAAATTTCTTAAATTAATTCCGTCGCTTACGATCCGCCCCCCGATTTTGCGGGGTTTACTCTGCGGGCGGAACGTAGCCTTCGGCCTGGGCGTATTCCTCGCCGGAGAAGTACTTGTCCATTTCGCCCTGAAGAAATTTGCGGTCTTCGGCGTTCATCATGTTCAGGCGTTTTTCGTTGATCAGCAGGGTCTGGTGTTTCTGCCAGTCGGCCCAGGCCTTGGCCGAGACGTGTTCGAAAATATCCTGGCCCTTGGCGCCCGGGTACGGTGGGCGCTCCAGACCTTCGAGTTGTTCTTTGTACTTGCGGCACATTACGGTGCGGGTCATGTCGACTCTCCTGCATTCAAGACGGTGGCCGCGCGTTCGAGCAAGGTCTTGACCGGGGCGGCGAGGCCCAGGCGCGGCGGGGTGGCGAGGTTATACCAGAGCCAGTCGGCCTCGGCCACGTGACCGCCGGCCTCCTGCACCTGAACCAGCCAGGGTTCGATGGACAGCTGGAAGTGGCTGAAGGTGTGGACAAGGCTCGGCAGCGCCTGCTGCTCGCCCAGTTCCAGCGAGTGCTGCGCGGCGAGATGTTGCAAGTCGTCGAGGTCGTCGAGTTCCGGCAGGCTCCACAAACCGCCCCACAATCCGCTGGACGGGCGGCGATAAAGCAGAATCGCGCCGTTCTCGTTGGCCAGCAGCGGCATCAACGTGCGTTTCTGCGGAATGGCCTTGCGCGGCTTGGGGATCGGGTAGCGCGTTTCCAGCCCCAGCATGTGTGCTTCGCAGCCGTTTTTCAGCGGGCACAGCAGGCAACTCGGTTTGCTGCGGGTGCAGAGCGTGGCGCCCAGGTCCATCATCGCCTGGGTGTAGGCGTTGACCCGATCCTGCGGCGTGAAGCGCTCGGCGTTGGCCCACAGTTGCTTGGCGACCTTCGGTTCGCCGGGGTAACCCTCCTGCGCGGTAAAACGCGCCAGCACCCGTTTGACGTTGCCGTCGAGGATCGGCGCGCGCAGGCCCATGCTGATGCTGGCGATCGCGCCGGCGGTGGACAGGCCGATGCCCGGCAGCTCGGTGAGTTTCTCGACATCCCGTGGAAACTCGCCGCCGTACTGGCTGACGACGATCTTCGCGGTCTTCTGCAAGTTGCGCGCACGGGTGTAGTAACCCAGCCCCGTCCACAAGTGCAGCACTTCGTCCTCCGGCGCTTCGGCCAGGGCTTCGACCGTCGGCAGGGCGGCCATGAAGCGGTCGAAGTAATTGAGCACGGTGCTGACCTGGGTCTGCTGCAACATGATCTCGGACACCCACACCCGGTACGGGTTGATGTTCTGTTGCCAGGGCAAATCATGGCGGCCGTGGCGGTCGAACCATTCCAGCACCGCCGTGGAAAACTGCTCCGCTCTCATCGCTTGAACAGCCCCTTCAATGCGTTTTTCAGTTCCGGGCTGACTTTGTCGCCCAGTTTCTCGTCGATTTTTTTCGCTGATCTTGTCGCCGGCCAGTTTGCTCGCGACCTGGCCCATGCGTTCGTTGTCCAGGCGGCAGGCCTTGGCGCCCAGCTCCAGCGGGCCTCGGCAGCGCAGCGGCCATTCGATGCCGACGAATTTTTCACCGACCTGGCAGGCCGGATCCGGCATGGCGCTGGTGTCGCCTTCGACGATGATGCCGACGCGATAGTCCATCCCCAGCACCTTGAGGTCGATATCGCCGTCACCGTTGACGGTCATGCCGGGGATGCGCACTTTCAGGTCCGGGTTGCTGGCCACGCCGTTACGAAAGGTCAGATTGCCCTTGAGCTCCTGGAACGGTGTGTCCTTGCCCCGCGGCTCACCGCTCAGGGATTTACGGTTGAGGGTGGCGATGCCCTTGCACAGTTGTTGCTCAAGGTTGGCGTTGAGCAGCACGCCGTTGTTGATCACGAAACTGGCGTTGCCGTTGAGGGTTTCGATCAGCGCCTGCTGGCTGTTGCCGCTGCCGGTAACGGTGCTGGTGAGATTGACCAGACCTTTGACCGGCGGATTCTTGCCCTGGCTTTCGAGGATTTTCTCTGCCGGGACTCGGTTGATCCGGGTTTGCAGGTTCAGCACCGGCGCCGTCTGGCGCACGTCCAGTGTGCCCTTGGCTTCGAAGTCGCCGTTGTACAACTCGCCGCGCAGGTTCTCCAGGGTCAGCAGGCCGCCCTGGCCGGTGGCTTTCAGTGCGGCGTTCTGGATTGGCAGCTTGTCGAGGGTCAACTGGCCGAAGGTCAGGTCGGCGTTGACGTCGAGCTTGCTCAGGCGCTCAACAGGGAACAGGCGCTCGGTGCTCCAGGCGCTTTTGCTCGGTTTTTCCGGCAGCGGGGTGCTGCCGGCCCCGGCCATCGCATCGGCTTCGGTGCTGGCGACTTCGGCCTGACGGACCTGGGTAGCGTTGTTGGCTTTTTCCGATTTCGGCGGCAGGTAACGGTCGACGTTGAAGGTGTCGGCCTTGAGGATCGCCCGCAGCGATTGTTTGGCGAAATCCTCGACGGCGATGCGGCCGCTAAAGGTGCTGTCGTCAAGTTTCAGGTTGATGTTGTCCAGCGCCACGCTGGTCGGCGTCGCGGCGACACGGCTGACCAGTTCAACCTTGCTCAGGCTGCCTTCAGCCATGGCCGGCAGGGTCTGGCCGATGCTGTCGACGAATTTCGCCAGATCGAACTGGGCGATGGAAATCCCGCCGCTGATCTGTGGCGTCTTGTCCAGGTCATTGGCCTTCAGTTCGCCCAAGGCACGCAGCTGATTGACCGAAAGCTTGATGCCGGTCCATTCGGCGACGTTGGCGGCCTTGTCCAGCAGCAATTGCCCTTGGGCGGCGAAGGTCACGGTCTTGCCCTGCAACGGATCGCCGGCGACTTCGCCGGACAGCTTCAGGTCTTCGAACTTGTAGCGTTGCAGGGCGCGCTCGAAGCGCAGCTCGCCGTTGAGCTCGGTGCGCACCCGCAGCACCGGCTGGTTGGTGCCGAGGAACGCCGTGGCTTTGACCGGGATGTTGGTCGAATCGTGAACCGCGCCGGTGCTCAACTGGATGCTTTCGGCGCTGAATTGCTTGCCGGTCAGCTCGTCGTTGTATTCCACGCGGGCGTTGTTGACGGTCAGGCTGTCGATGTCGAGGCGAATCGGCTGGGCCGGTTTTTCCACCGGGGCCGGTGTTGCTGGAGAGGCTTCCCCGGTAGTCGCTGGCGGTGTGCTTCCGGCGGGAGCCGGCACCTTGCCGATGTCTTCCCAGTTGCCATGGCCATTCTTGTCACGGCTCAGACGCAGGTTCAGGCCTTCGACGCGCACGTCGCTCATTTGCACCTCGCGGCGCAGCAGCGGCAGCACGCGCACGGACAGACCGAG
Organism: Allium fistulosum; assembly: GCA_030737815.1. NCBI lineage: Eukaryota > Viridiplantae > Streptophyta > Magnoliopsida > Asparagales > Amaryllidaceae > Allium > Allium fistulosum. The sequence goes on along the minus strand of JASFAW010000009.1, from coordinate 43,199,254 downwards.
CATCTGCAGGTCGGCGAACGGTTCGGCAGGCTTGGCCAGGGTCGCGACGCTGGCCTCGTGCAGTTCCAGGCCCAGCCACGGGAACAGGCTCCAGCCAATGTCGCCATTGAGCGTCAGCTCGATGTGGGCCTTGTCGCGGGCAATCTGGCGGATCTCGTCCTTGTAGTCGTTGGGATCAAACAGGTGGGTCAGGGCGAAGCCTGCCGCCACAATGATCAGCAACAGCCCGAGAAGTACCAGACCCAGGATTTTGCCGAACGCTTTCATGGGCGAGTCCTTGTAAGTAGTCGATTTCGTAATTTAGCCGGGGAGTATAGCGCTGCATCAACCCTCGCTGTCGCGATGCCCCGTGAAGGCCGCTGAACCGCGATATACAGCGCTTCGACAACGATCGGCATCGGGGTTCCCGGGGGGGCTGAGATCAGATGACATGAAAAAGGTGATATCAGTTTGGTTTTTCTGTCACGTGCAAATGGTAACCTTCGCCCGTTCGTCCGCCCATCTGCGACTTAACGTCGCGCTTTCAAGGAGCTTCACCCGCAAAAAACGGTCATGCCTGCGTGCATAAAGGCCGGGGTGGGCAGTGGCTGGCGAACCATACTAATAATTGGGGGATACACAATGAGCACGACCATTACGGCGGACGGCTTCAAAGCCGATCAGCCCGGGTTCCTGTCCAAGGAACGCATCATCGCCAAGCCCGGTTTCAACCGTTGGCTGGTCCCGCCGGCCGCTCTGGCCATTCACCTGTGCATCGGCATGGCCTACGGCTTCTCGGTGTTCTGGTTGCCGCTGTCCAAGGCGCTGGGCGTCACCGCTCCGGTGGCTTGCGCACCGGACATGAGCTTCATCGCACAAGTCTTCTCGTCGCAATGCGACTGGCCGATCTCCATGCTCGGCTGGATCTACACCCTGTTCTTCATCTTCCTCGGCTGCTCGGCAGCGATCTGGGGCGGCTGGCTCGAACATGCAGGACCTCGCAAGGCCGGTGTTGTATCGGCACTGTGCTGGTGCGGCGGCCTGCTGATTTCTGCGCTGGGTATCTATACCCACCAGATCTGGCTGATGTGGATCGGCTCCGGCGTGATCGGCGGTATCGGTCTGGGCCTGGGGTACATCTCGCCAGTGTCGACCCTGATCAAGTGGTTCCCGGACAAGCGCGGCATGGCGACCGGCATGGCGATCATGGGCTTCGGCGGTGGCGCGATGGTCGGTGCGCCACTGGCGACCGCTCTGATGAGTCATTTCGCTTCGCCAACCGGTGTCGGCGTGTGGCAGAGCTTCGTGGCCATGGCCGCGATCTACTTCGTGTTCATGATCGGTGGCGCGCTGGCTTACCGCGTACCGCCAACCGGCTGGAAGCCTGAAGGCTGGACCGCGCCGGCGAAGAAAGCCTCGAACGCGATGATCACCCACCGTCACGTTCACGTGAACGTAGCGTGGAAAACCCCGCAATTCCGTCTGGTGTGGCTGGTGCTGTGCCTGAACGTGTCCGCCGGTATCGGCATCCTCGGCATGGCTTCGCCGCTGTTGCAGGAAGTGTTCGGCGGCAAGCTGCTGGGTAACGATCTGCCGTTCGGTCAGCTGGACGCCGGTCAACTGGCTTCCATCGCTGCCATTGCAGCCGGTTTCACCGGTCTGCTGAGCCTGTTCAACATCGGCGGCCGTTTCTTCTGGGCCTCGTTCTCGGACTACCTGGGCCGCAAGAACACTTACTTCGTGTTCTTCGCACTGGGTTTTGCGCTGTACGCGCTGATCCCGAACCTCGGTCACCTGGGCAACGTTGCGCTGTTCGTGGCGGCGTTCTGCATTATCCTGTCGATGTATGGCGGTGGTTTCGCCACCGTTCCGGCGTATCTGGCCGACCTGTTCGGTACGCAGATGGTGGGCGCGATCCACGGTCGTCTGCTGACGGCCTGGGCTGCCGCTGGCGTGCTGGGTCCGGTGCTGGTGAACTACCTGCGTGAGTATCAGCTGAGCATCGGCGTTGAACGCGCCGCCGCTTACGACATCACCCTGTACATCCTCGCCGGCCTGCTGGTGCTGGGTTTCCTGTGCAACCTGCTGGTACGCCCGGTGGCCGACAAGTACTTCATGACCGACGCCGAACTGGCGGCCGAACAGGCGCTGGGCCACGACAAGGGTGCTGACGGCAGCACCGTGCTGGAGTGGAAAGCCGCGCCGGGCAGCAAGCCGTTGGCGATCGCTGCGTGGCTGGTGGTGGGGATTCCGTTGGCGTGGGGTGTGTGGGTGACCCTGCAGAAGACGGCGGTTCTGTTCCACTAAGTAGCCAAGCGCTGGCCTGAAAATCTTCAGGTCAGCGCCAAATCCTGTGGGAGCGAGCCTGCTCGCGATAGCGGTCTGACAGTCGACAGTGATGTTGAATGTACGACCCTCATCGCGAGCAGGCTCGCTCCCACAGTTGTTTTGGGCTGTCCGAAATGGCTTGTATGGACATGTCTATCCCCGATAGCACGGGGTTCTATCCGTCAGTCATTCCACCTATCGTGTTTCTGTTTCGGCCCCGCGCCCCTATAATGGCTGCCTTTTTCGCCCAATGATTTTGCGGAGCTGGTGATGGCCGAACGTAAGGCGTCTGTCGAGCGCGACACTCTGGAAACCCAGATCAAAGCCTCGATCAACCTTGATGGCACCGGAAAGGCCCGATTCGATATCGGTGTTCCTTTTCTTGAGCACATGCTGGATCAGATCGCCCGTCACGGGCTGATCGACCTGGATATCGAATGCAAGGGCGATCTGCATATCGACGACCACCACACGGTGGAAGACGTCGGTATCACCCTCGGCCAGGCCTTCGCGCAAGCCATTGGCGACAAGAAAGGCATCCGTCGCTACGGCCACGCCTACGTGCCGCTCGATGAAGCGCTGTCGCGCGTGGTGATCGACTTCTCCGGCCGCCCAGGCCTGCAGATGCACGTGCCGTACACCCGCGCCACCGTTGGCGGCTTCGACGTCGACCTGTTCCAGGAATTCTTCCAGGGCTTCGTCAACCACGCGCTGGTCAGCCTGCACATCGACAACCTGCGCGGCACCAACACTCACCACCAGATCGAAACCGTGTTCAAGGCTTTCGGCCGCGCGTTGCGCATGGCCGTCGAGCTGGACGAGCGCATGGCCGGCCAGATGCCTTCGACCAAAGGCGTCCTGTAATGCAGACGGTCGCAGTTATCGATTACGGCATGGGCAACCTGCACTCGGTGGCCAAGGCCCTCGAGCACGTCGGTGCCGGCAAGGTGCTGATCACCAGCGATGCGGCAGTGATCCGCGAAGCCGACCGCGTGGTGTTCCCCGGTGTCGGCGCGATTCGCGATTGCATGGCGGAGATCCGTCGCCTCGGTTTCGATTCGCTGGTGCGTGAAGTCAGCCAGGACCGTCCGTTTCTCGGCATCTGCGTCGGCATGCAAGCCTTGCTCGACTCCAGCGAAGAGAACGACGGCGTCGACTGCATCGGCCTGTTTCCGGGCGCGGTGAAGTTCTTCGGCAGGGACCTGCATGAAGACGGCGAGCACCTGAAAGTCCCGCACATGGGCTGGAACGAAGTGAAGCAGGCGGTGGATCACCCGCTGTGGCACAACATTCCGGACCTGGCGCGTTTCTACTTCGTGCACAGCTACTACATCGCCGCCGGCAACCCGCGGCAGGTGGTCGGCAGCGGTCATTACGGCGTCGATTTCGCTGCGGCACTGGCCGAAGGTTCGCGTTTCGCCGTGCAGTTCCACCCGGAGAAGAGCCATACCCATGGCCTGCAATTGCTGCAGAACTTCGCGGCGTGGGACGGTCGCTGGTAAATGGCCGTCAAGAAATCCAAGCCGCCGATCCTGACCCTCACTCCCGAGCAGGAGAGCGAGGCCAACCGCAAGATTCAGCGGTTCATGGAGGATCGTTTCGAACTGGACCTGGGTTCGTTCGAGGCGGCGGAAATTCTTGAGCTGTTTACCCGCGAAATTGCTCCGCACTATTACAACAGGGCGATTTTCGATGTGCAGACCCACCTCAAGGAGCGGTTTGAAAGCATCGAAAGCGACCTGTGGGCGCTCGAGAAAAACTGATTTCCGAGCCAAGCTGAACATTCAAATTTGAAGGTTTGCCAGATGCTGATTATTCCCGCTATCGATCTCAAAGACGGTGCCTGCGTACGTCTTCGCCAGGGCCGCATGGAAGATTCCACAGTGTTCTCCGATGACCCGGTGAGCATGGCTGCCAAGTGGGTGGAGGGCGGCTGCCGTCGTCTGCATCTGGTCGATCTGAACGGCGCTTTCGAAGGCCAGCCGGTCAACGGCGAAGTGGTGACCGCGATCGCCAAGCGCTACCCGACCCTGCCGATCCAGATCGGCGGCGGCATCCGTTCGCTGGAAACCATCGAGCATTACGTCAAGGCGGGCGTCAGCTACGTGATCATCGGCACCAAAGCAGTGAAGGATCCGGCGTTCGTCGCTGAAGCCTGCCGTGCGTTCCCGGGCAAGATCATCGTTGGTCTGGATGCCAAGGACGGTTTTGTCGCCACCGATGGCTGGGCTGAAATCAGCACCGTGCAAGTCATCGACCTGGCCAGGCAGTTCGAAGCCGACGGCGTGTCCTCGATCGTTTATACCGACATCGCCAAAGACGGCATGATGCAGGGCTGCAACGTACCGTTCACCGCTGCGCTGGCGGCTGCCACGAAGATTCCGGTGATCGCATCCGGCGGCATTCACAACTTGGGTGACATCAAGTCGCTGCTCGACGCCAAGGCACCGGGCATCATCGGCGCCATCACTGGCCGGGCGATTTACGAAGGCACTCTCGACGTCGCTGAAGCGCAAGCTTTCTGCGATTCGTACCAAGGCTGAGGACTGACCATGGCGCTGGCCAAACGCATCATCCCTTGCCTGGACGTGGACAACGGCCGGGTCGTCAAAGGTGTGAAGTTCGAGAACATCCGTGACGCCGGCGACCCGGTGGAAATCGCCCGTCGCTACGACGAGCAGGGTGCCGACGAGATTACCTTTCTCGACATCACCGCCAGCGTCGATGGCCGTGACACCACGCTGCACACCGTCGAGCGCATGGCCAGCCAGGTGTTCATCCCGCTGACCGTCGGCGGCGGTGTGCGGACCGTGCAGGATATCCGCAACCTGCTCAACGCCGGTGCGGACAAGGTGTCGATCAACACCGCTGCCGTGTTCAACCCGGAATTCGTCGGCGAAGCGGCGCAGCATTTCGGCTCGCAATGCATCGTCGTCGCCATCGACGCCAAGAAGGTCTCCGGCCCGGGCGAAACCCCGCGCTGGGAGATCTTCACCCACGGCGGTCGTAAGCCGACCGGTCTCGACGCGGTCGAGTGGGCGAAAAAAATGGAAGGCCTGGGTGCCGGTGAAATCCTCCTGACCAGCATGGATCAGGACGGCATGAAAAACGGCTTCGACCTCGGCGTGACCCGCGCCATCAGCGATGCGCTGGGCATTCCGGTGATCGCTTCCGGTGGCGTCGGCAATCTGCAGCATCTGGCTGACGGCATTCTTGAAGGCCACGCCAGCGCGGTGCTGGCGGCGAGTATTTTCCACTTCGGCGAATACACCGTGCAGGAAGCCAAGGCCTACATGGCGCATCGCGGCATCGTGATGCGCTAGCGAGCGTCCCCTTTGGAGTTGTAGTTTCAAAGGGGCTGCAGGTCTGGTGAGTTAAAGCGTATCGAACTGGTCAATCCTTACCTCTGACCTGTCACCTAATCGGTCATACGCAACACTGCATAGTGTGGCAGGCAAATCCTTTTTGAAAAGGTAGACTTCCATATACGCCCACTTTGGGCTGAATCCATCGGGGGCTTGACAGTCAGTACTATCGGTTGGACCGACTTTGTAGGAGTACATTTTGCTTGCCCCTTCTGAAGTCACCAAAATATAAGCGGGTCTTTTTTTCAGGCTGAGATCAGGAAGCGGAACGATTTCGTCCTCAATCAGAACGATAGGCAGCGACAAGGCATTTCGTAATAGTCCTGGCGGTAACTCTGGCCTGGAAGAGTTTGTGCCAATGATGCAAAGGAAATAACGCCCGGTTCTGGAACCTATCTTGGTATTGATGATGGAGTTTTCGGAACTGATCGCGGCGGAATAGTGCAAGGGGTCTTCGCATTGTTTTGCCACGCGTACTGTCTTGTGACGATAGAACTCTGTGTCGATCGCGAACCGGTAATCCCAAGTCGGTGCTATGGCATGGCCGCTTTCCGATATCTTGATTTTCTTGTATTTGGCGGATATTCGCTTGTCTGTTTCTACACTGAACGTCGGGTAGAGTTCGCAGTAATTTTCAAATAGAAAGCCAGATCGGAAGCAATTTCTCAGGTGGGGTACGAGGCTTCCGTAAAGATTACCTTCGATTGCAGAGTAACCTTTTCTCGTTGGTATACAGGGTTCGTTCAGGTCGCAAGGAACTGTGGGCGGATGCTCGTTACCAGTACCCACGACACCGATGATTTCATTGGTGTAGCGATCAAGCAGAGGTGCCCCTGAGACGCCTCCTTTAATACTCTTGCAGCGAGTCTTGAAGTTGTTACGCCACACCCAATCCCCTTCAATGATGTCCGGAGCGGATTTAAGCGCGCAGGCTGTCATTTCCAGCGTTCGATACTGTGGCGCTCCTACAACCAGAACCTCCGAATTGAAGGCTGGTTTGCCTGTGGCCAGTTTCAGAGGCTTTATACCATCCTCCATAAGTGTTTTCAGGCTGACATCAAGTTGGACGATGGCGATGTCGACACCTTGCATGCTGCGCCATTTCACTTTTTTCAGGTTGTAGGTTTTATGTTTTTCGGCATCGCTAAAGTAATTAAATGTCATGGTTCCTTGTATGGGTTGGTTTTGCATGATCTGGCCGTTGGACAGGTTGATGCAATGGCCAGCAGTCAGAACATACGCCGGAGGTTGCTGGACGCCTGTTGTTTCCAGCGTATCAAGCAAGGTAGCGGTGCAAGTGTGGCCGGTCGTCAGGCGACCAATACCCTGCCAGTGATCGCGTGAGCCATCGCGGTTATCCAGGGGGATTGCAGGTAACAGACGCTTAACACCTTCGCCATAGTCGTGATTGGCCGCGATGCAGGTGGAAAAAAAGAATCCTAATGTGCTGAACAACAGTAATTTGATTAAATACATCGTTAACGCTCTTGAATTTATTGGTTAAAGCACAGCAGTAGTGCTGGGTAATGCCAATTAACCAGAGGTCAAGAGCGGCGCGGTGATAGTTATGTACTACCCAAGGCCTGGTTTTCCAGGAATGGAAGACCTGATCGGCATGAAGTCATAACGCCAGTAGACAGCATGGCGTACCCAAGGCACTCTTGGGCACGCCATGGATTTCGGTAGCCCGACATGATCAAACGCCTGCTTCTCGCCCTCGCCAGTGCCTCCGTGTTGTTGATCAACACCGGCCACGCCGAAGAAAGTCCCGACACCGATCTGGTGCTCCTCACCGAAAACTTCCCGCCGTACAACATGGCGAAGAACGGCAAGAATTTCGCCCAGGACGAAAACATCAACGGCATCGCCACGGACATCGTGCGCGAGATGTTCAAGCGTGCCGGCATCACTTACAGCCTGACCCTGCGTTTCCCATGGGAGCGGGTCTACAAGCTGGCACTGGAGAATCCCGGTTACGGTGCGTTCGTCATGGCGCGTCTGCCGGACCGCGAAAAACTCTTCAAATGGGTCGGCCCGATCGGCCCTGACGACTGGGTCATGCTGGCCAGGGCCGACAGCAGGATCACCCTCGCAACCCTCAACGACGCGCGCAAATACAAGATTGGCGCCTACAAGGGCGATGCGATTGCCGAGACCCTGACCAAGCAGGGGCTGAAGCCGGCAGTGGTCCTGCGCGATCAGGACAACGCCAGAAAACTGGTCAGCGGCCAGATCGACCTGTGGGCCACCGGCGACCCGGCCGGACGCTATCTGGCGCGCCAGGAAGGGGTAGCCGGGCTCAAAACCGTGTTGCGTTTCAACAGTGCCGAGCTTTATCTGGCGCTGAACAAGGACGTGCCGGACGAAGCCGTTGCCAAGCTTCAAGACGCGCTCAATCAGATGCGCAAGGAAGGCGTGGTCGACGAAATCATGGGGCGCTATCTGTAGCGGTCGACGAGCCCGGCGACGATTGCGTAACAACGTCGGCGCCGCTCGTGATGGTTTCCGTCGACGGGTTTGCCGCCATGACAGGCATCGGGGTTGCTGTCTCGACGGCTTCTGGCGGGTATTCACTCATGACAAGACGGGTGTCATCGGTGTAACCAAGCGGGACGGTGACTTCAGTGCCATCCTCCCGGAACAGCTCGTATCGACTTTCCATCTGATACACCGCGACCGATTTGAGTTTCGCCGCCATGGCGATGATGACCCGAGGGTCCGATTCGCTCCACTCGCTGGAGGACGTTTCGGTGTGAGTGAAATCCCGCGGCAGGCACGCCGAAAACCTTGTTGCCCGGATATCACTGAGCATCGCAGCCGGCCAGGCCTTGGTGAATTCGACGGCGGTATGGCGATTGAATAACCGCATGGCCGCGGCATTTTGCGCCCTTGGCGCTTTCCATTTGATCGACTGAGCCTGTTCCGTGGCATTTCGGCCGTACCCGACCAGCACATATTGGTCGGTTCTTTTCAGATCGTAGTAACGCGAATGGTGAAATCCATCATTGGGTTGAGTGTAATCCCTGACTGCGAACCATGGCAGGCGGGCAGTCTGCGTGACCTTCGCCACTGCGCTTTCGGGATTGATGTGTGCAGTCAGTACTGGAGCTTCTGCAGGTGCGCTCACTTGAACCGGAATCGGTATCCGTAATGCATACGCGAAAGGGCCGGTTGTCGGTTTGTTGCGGCTCGGGGCGCCAATGAAGTACCGGGCGCAAAGCAGATTTCGCCCGCCGCGGCGGTCGGGGGATCAATGCTCCAGGCGCTGAAGTTCAGCGTTGCACCACTGCCTTTGGTCATCCCAGAGCAGATCACCGAGGTCGGCAGCAACGACCAGATCGGCCCTGACGCAACGGATGGCGTTGAGTGAGGGTTTGCCGTGATCGCTGGAGCAGGTCATACCCAGCGCGACATAGCCTTGCGGCGCAATCGGGCGCCAGATTGAAGTGCGCGTGGCGGCTCCCGATCCGGATTCTTTCCAGACAAGTTCGAAGTCGGTGGGTCGGCTGAGTGCTTTGCCCCTGGTGTTACCGTCGTCTTGTAACGTTGCCTCGCAGACCACTGCGGTGACAATTTCGCCGTTGATGGAGGTGTTGTTGGGGATGAGGATGTCTCCCAGCGGAAAGTATCCCGGCAGAAGATCGGGAGCCGGCGCAGGGCGCCAGAAGGTGGGCGGGCCTGGCCCGTGTGCCATTGCTGTTCCAGATACGGTTGAATTCGCTGGTGAAGTTGATCAGCAGGTTGTCGAGCCTGATCGGCTCCATTGGCCTGGCGTGCAATGAAGCATTGTCATTGATAGTCATAGTCAATCCTGATAATTGAATGGCAACTCGAAAAAGTTGCGACCTTTTGCAGGTCTGACTATCCGAAAAGAGGGCAGGCGTCAGGCGGTAACTATTTATGGGCGTGTGTCGGTTTGTTACCGATAAATACCGTCTTTGCCATGAGCGGCCGTGGCGCGATTGCTGCGCACGCTGATCATCTGCTTGATGTCGATCCACTCGATGCCTTGTGCTTTTAACTTCGGTAGTTCGCGCTCCAGCACTGCCAGCGTCTGTGGGTAAGGGTGCCCGATCATCACAGCCGAACCCTGCTTGTGCGCCAGACTGATCGCTGTCTGCAGTTGAGTCAGGATCGCCGCTTCTGTGCGCTCGTCATCGAGAAACACATCCCGCGAAACACTCGCCAGATCGATCTTTTGCGCTTGCTGCGCTGCCACAGTCTGCGCGCTGGTGCGGCTGTCGACGAAGAACTTGTGGCGGCGCTGCAACTCGCCCATCAACCACGCCATGGCCACCGGCTGTGCGGTCATGCGACTGCCCATGTGGTTGTTGATACCGGCGGTGTAGGGGACCATTTTGAACGCGGCATTCAGCCGTTTTTCGAGTTCTTCGATGGGCAGTTCGGGATGCCAGGCGAACGGGCCGGTGGCCGGGTCCATCGGCATGTGCAGGATCACGACCTTGCCGGCGCGATGGGCTTCGCGGGCGAATTCGGTGGCGTGCGGGGTGTCGGGCATGATCGCTGTGGTGACCGGGCCGGGCAGGGCCAGCACGCGGCGATCCCGGGGCGGGTTCTGCCCCAGGTCGTCGATGATCAGCGTCAGGTAGGCTTTTTGAGGTGTGGGTCTGGCAGGTTCTGCGTAAGCAGCACCCGCCAGACAGCACAGCAGGACAAAGAGAAACGCAAAGACATCCTCAACGGCCGGGACGTGATGCTCAGGCCTTTGAGCAGGCTCAGGGCCTGGGCCAACTGGTAATCGTCATCCTGCGGCATCGCCTTGGCCTTGCCGCCAGAGCCGGTCGGTTTGTCCGCGCCGCCGTTGCCGTTGCCCAGGTGACCTTGCAGGTCGGCTTCCTTGAAGTAGTCGCTGTCCGCCTCGTTGGTGATCTTGGCGCGGCGCACTTCGATGTCCGGGACGATGCCCTGGGCCTGGATCGAGCGGCCCGTTCGGCGTGAAGTAAAGCGCCGTGGTGATCTTCAGGCGCGCGGTCGTTGTTCAGCGGCAGCACGGTCTGCACCGAGCCCTTGCCGAAACTGGTGGTACCCATGACCACGGCGCGTTTCTGATCCTGCAGGGGCGCCGGCGACGATTTCCGAAGCCGAAGCGCTGCCACACCGTTGATCAGCACGACCATCGGCACCGCTTCGCTTTCGTCCTTGCCGGTGGCGGAGAAGCGCAGTTCGGAGTTGGGCGATCCGGCCCTTGGTGTAGACGATCAGGCCTTTGGTGATGAAGTGATCGACCACTTCCACCGCTGCCTGCAGCACACCGCCCCGGGTTGTTGCGCAGGTCGAGGATGATGCCGTTGAGTTTCTTGCCGTTGTCCTTGCGCAGCTTGGCCAGGGGCCTTGGAGACCTCCTCGCCGGTCTTGACCTGGAACTGGGTGATGCGGATCAGGCCATAGCCGGATTCGAGCAGCTGTGCCTTGACGCTCTTCACCTGAATCACGGCGCGGGCCAGGGTCACGTCGAACGGCGTGCCGCCGTCGCGCACCAGGGTCAGGGTGATCTTCTGGCCGATCTTGCCGCGCATCTTGTCCACGGCTTCGGTCATGGTCTGGCCGCGGGTCGGCGCGCCGTTGATCTTGACGATGAAGTCGCCGGCCTGGATGCCGGCCTTCGACGCCGGGGTGTCGTCAATTGGCCGACACGACCTTGATGAAGCCGTCTTCGGCGCCGGACCTCGATGCCCAGACCACCGAACTCACGACGCTGGTGCTTTCCTGCAACTCGGCGAAGTCTTCAGGGCCCAGGTAGGCGGAGTGCGGATCAAGGTTGCTGAGCATGCCCTTGATCGCGTTTTCCAGCAGGGTCTTGTCGTCCACCGGCTCGACATAGGCAGCTTTGATCCGGTCCATGACCTCGGCAAAGGTGCGCAGCTCTTCCAGCGGCAACGGCGCCTTGGAAGTCGCGGCAGTACCCTGCCGGAGCGACGGCCGGAGCCGGTTGAGCGGCGAACGCCAGAGGCGCGCCGATCACCAGGGCGATCGTCAGGGCCAGCGAGGTAAGGCGGGACAAATGCAGCATCGTCGAACGAACTCCTGAGTTAGATGGCGTGCTTATCCTTGCGCACGGGCACCATTGCGCCGGATCACTCGGGTGACCCTGCTGACGAATTGCGAAATACAGCGCTGGTGTGTCCTGGCCGCCACTGTTACCCACAGTGGAGATGGTGTGTCCTTCGGCCGCCACTGTTACCCACAGTGGAGATGGACTCACCGGCTTTTAACCACGTCACCTGCCGACTTCAGTAGCGTCTGGTTGTGACCGTAAAGACTCAGAAAACCGTTACCGTGATCGAGGATCACCAGCAGCCCGGCACCGCGCAACCAATCGGCGAACACCACGCGCCCGCCGTGTACGGCATGCACCTGGCTGCCGGCGGAGGCGCTGATCATCACGCCGTCCCACTTGGTGCGGGCATCGTCGCCACGGGTTTCGCCGAAGCGTGCCAGCAGTCGACCATCAACCGGCCATGGAAGTTTTCCCCGACTTGATGCGAAAGGGCCACCGAAGGTCTCGCCGCCGCTGGACACCAGAGCGCCGGGTGTCGATCTGACCGGTTTGCGTGGGGCGTCGGAGTTTTCCGCCTCGGCCTCACGCAAGCGCTTTTTTTCGGCTTCCTGCTGGGCGATGAGCGCTTTCTGCCGCGCTTCTTCTGCCTCGCGAGCCTGGCGGGCCAGGGTTTCTTCAATGGTTTTAAGGACTTTAGACAGGTCTGCCTGATCCTGCTCGCGGGCGGCCAGTTTCTGGTCTCGGGGCTTTCACGTCGTCATTGAGCTTGGCAAGGGCCTGCTGGCGCTCCTTGCGGACCTTGTCGAGCGCTTCGCGCCGAGTGTCGAGATCGCTTTGCTGCGCCAGCAACTGCGCCTGCTGCACGCCGATGTCCTTTTCGACATTGGCCAGTTGGCGCAGGGTTTCGTTGAAGCTCTTCAGCTGTTCCAGGCGAGCCTGGCTCAGGTAGTCGTAATAGGTGAGGGTGCGGGCGAATTTCTCGGGGTTCTGCTGGTTGAGCAGCAGCTTGAGGTATTCCTGGCGACCGTTCTGGTAGGCGGCGCGGGCCTGGATGGCGATCAGTCGCTGCTGTTCAGTGCGCGCGCTCTGGAGTTTTTTTTTCTCCGCATCGAGCCGCTGCAGCTCGGACTCGCTCTTCTTGAGCTCTTTCTGCAGGGCTTCGACCTGCTTCTCAAGCTTGCCCATCTCGGTTTCGGTGCCCTTGAGCTCCTTTTGTACCCCGATTTTTCCTCCTGGAGCTTGCCCAGCAGTTTTTTCAGCTCGTGCAATGTCCTGGCGCGTGGCGTCCAGTTGCTGTTGGGTTTGCGCGCGCTCATCCGCGAAGGCCGGTTGGAGCAGGCATGTCAGAGCGAGGGCGATCAGGACGCGAAGCATAGAGGCGGGCGGCACCAGGGTAAGGGACGGCCTAGTATGCCCGCCCGACGCGGCAAAAAAAACGCCCAATTGGGACTGTGTGATAACTGGGGCAAGCGACAGGCCGAATTCCATTTCGAAATCTCCATAAACCACTGTGGGAGCTGGCTTGCCAGCGATGGCGTCTGAACATTCAACAGGGTTTGTTGGCTGTCAGATTGCTATCGCTGCAAGCCAGCTCCCACAGGGTTTTGCGGTGTTTTTGACGGGCGTTTACACCAGAATCGAAGTACCAGTCATTTCCGCCGGTTTTTCCAGGCCCAGCAGTTTCAGCATGGTCGGCGCCACGTCCGCCAGCACGCCGCCTTCGCGGACTTTCAGGTCACGCTTGCCGACATAGATGAACGGCACCGGCTCGGTGGTGTGAGCAGTGTGTGCCTGACCGGTGGATTCGTCGGCCATCTGCTCGACGTTGCCGTGGTCGGCGGTGATCAGCGCTTCCGCCGCCGACCTTTTCCAGGGCATCGACGATGCGGCCGACGCAGGTGTCCAGGCATTCCACGGCTTTCACCGCGGCTTCGAACACACCGCTATGGCCGACCATGTCGCCGTTGGCGTAGTTGACCACGATCACGTCGTAGCGCTGGTTTTCGATGGCCTCGACGATGCGGTCGGTGACTTCCGGCGCGCTCATTTCCGGCTGCAAGTCATAGGTGGCGACTTTCGGCGACGGGATCAGGATGCGTTCTTCGCCCGGGGAACGGCTCTTCGCGGCCGCCGGAGAAGAAGAAGGTCACGTGGGCGTATTTCTCGGTTTCGGCGATGCGCAGCTGGTCTTGCCGTTTTTCGCCAGATAGTCGCCGAAGCACGTTTTCCAGGCTGCCGGGGGCAAAGGCTGCGGGTGCCGGGATGCTGGCGGCGTACTGGGTCAGGCCCACGTACTGCACTTTTGGCTGGCGTGCGCGCTCGAATTCCTGGAAACCGTCTTCGACAAACACGCGGCTCAGCTCGCGGGCGCGGTCGGCGCGGAAGTTCATGAACACCACGGCATCGCCGTCTTCGACTTTCACCGGCTCACCGATGCTGGTGGCCTTGACGAATTCGTCGCTCTCTCCACGGGCGTAAGCGGCTTCCAGCCCTTCCTGGGCGGTGGCGGCGTTGAATTCGCCCTTGCCGTCAACGATCAGATTGTAGGCCTGGGCCACGCGATCCCAGCGGTTGTCGCGATCCATGGCGTAGTAGCGGCCGATCAGGCTTGGCGATGCGGCCCTTGCCGAGGGCCTGGAAGGTCGCATCGAGCAGTTCGATCGACGAGGCGGCGCTTTTCGGCGGCGTGTCACGGCCGTCGAGGAAGGCGTGCAGGTAGATCTTTTCGGCGCCAGCGCTTGAAGGCCAGTTCGGCCATGGCGATCAGGTGATCCTGGTGGCTGTGAACGCCGCCATCCGACAGCAGGCCCATGAAGTGCACGGCCTTGCCGGCGGCCACGGCCTTGTCCACGGCGGCGCAGATGGTCGGGTTCTCGAAGAACTCGCCGTCGCGGATCGCTTTGGTCACACGCGTGAAGTCCTGATACACCACGCGGCCGGCGCCGAGGTTCATGTGACCAACCTCAGAGTTGCCCATCTGGCCGTCCGGCAGGCCGACGTCCATGCCGCTGCCCGAGATCAAGCCGTTCGGCACGGTGGCCCACAGGCGATCCAGTACAGGCTTTTTGGCCGCATAGACGGCGTCTTGGATTCGGGGCTGTCGCTGTGACCGAAGCCGTCGAGAATCATCAGGACCAAAGGTTTAGGCGTGGTAGTCATGGAATCCACTCGTGGCTAATAAGAAGAGGGCGATGGAAAAGGGAGTTGGAGTTTAAAGCGAAGTTCCGGCGGCGTCACCGCCGGACGGGGTTTGGCCGACCATAGTGGCTGTGTATACTGGCCGACATTTTAACGCCCTGGAACCTCCTTCGATGGTTGCTCACCTGATTGAATTTGCCACTAACCACTACATTCTTGTCGGTATCTTCGTCGTACTGCTGGCTTTGCTGCTGGCGCATACGGTGCAGGGCGGCGGTAAAAGCCTGAGCACGGGCGAGCTGACCGCGCTGGTCAACAAGGAAGCCGGCGTGGTGGTGGACATCCGTCCGAGCAAGGACTACGCCGCCGGTCACATCGTTGGCGCGGTGAACATTCCCCAGGACAAACTGACCGCCCGTATCGGCGAGCTGGAGAAGCACAAGGCCAAGACCATCATTCTGGTCGACGCCCTGGGCCAGACCGCCGGCACCCACGCCCGCGAGCTGATGAAGGCCGGCTTCACCGCCGCCAAGCTGTCCGGTGGGATTTCCAGCTGGAAAGGCGACAACCTGCCGTTGGTGAAGTGACATGAGCGACGTCATCGTCTACTCCAGCGATTACTGCCCTTACTGCTCGCGTGCCAAGTACCTGCTCGCGAACAAAGGCGTGGCCTTCGAAGAGATCAAGGTCGATGGCAAGCCGCAGGTGCGCGCCGCCATGGCCCAGAAGGCCGGACGCACGTCCGTGCCGCAGATCTGGATCGGCGACACCCACGTCGGCGGATGTGATGATTTGTATGCCCTGGAGCGCGCCGGCAAGCTCGACGCGCTGCTCAAGGCCTGACCTGCTGCACACGTAAAGAACCCTAAAAGACCCAAGATCAGAAAGGATCTGAGATGACTGACCAACAGAACACTGCAGCCAGCGAAGAAGAAACCGCACCGCAATTCTCCTTGCAGCGCATCTACGTACGCGACCTGTCCTTCGAAGCCCCGAAAAGCCCGGCGATCTTCCGCCAGCAGTGGGACCCGGCGGTCGCTCTGGATCTGAACACCCGCCAGAAAGCCCTGGAAGGTGATTTCTACGAAGTCGTGCTGACCCTGTCCGTCACCGTGAAAAACGGTGAAGAAGTGGCCTTCATCGCTGAAGTGCAACAGGCCGGCATCTTCCTGATCAAAAACCTGGACGCGGCTTCCATGAGCCACACCCTGGGTGCGTTCTGCCCGAACATCCTGTTCCCGTACGCGCGCGAAACCCTGGACAGCCTGGTGACCCGCGGTTCGTTCCCGGCCCTGATGCTGGCCCCGGTGAACTTCGATGCCCTGTACGCGCAAGAGCTGCAGCGCATGCAGGAATCCGGCGAGACCCGACCGTTCAGTAAGCGGTCTGGCTCCACCCAATGTGGGAGCGAGCCTGCTCGCGATTACGGAGGGTCAGATGACATCGATGTCGTCTGACGCACCGCTATCGCGAGCAGGCTCGCTCCCACAGTTGTTTTCGGGTGTTATTTGAAGTCGTTCTGCCGCCACGCTTCGTACACGGCCACTGCCACGGTGTTGGACAGGTTCAGGCTGCGGCAGCCTTCGCGCATCGGCAGGCGCAGGCGCTGTTCGCCGGGCAAGGCGTCGAGCACTTCCGGCGGCAG
Organism: Allium fistulosum; assembly: GCA_030737815.1. Taxonomy (NCBI): domain Eukaryota; kingdom Viridiplantae; phylum Streptophyta; class Magnoliopsida; order Asparagales; family Amaryllidaceae; genus Allium; species Allium fistulosum. The sequence goes on along the minus strand of JASFAW010000009.1, from coordinate 43,182,780 downwards.
GCCACGGCTTTCCGGGCCGAAGATGAACGCATCGCCCGGGACGAACGCGGCATCGTGAAACGGCCGCGAGCCCTTGGTGGTGAAGGCGAACAGCCGTGGATGACCGAGGCTCTCCAGGCAGCTGGCGAGGTCGGCATGGCGCTGCAAAGTGGCATACTCGTGGTAGTCGAGACCGGCGCGGCGCAGGCGCTTGTCGTCCATCTCGAAACCCAGCGGTTCGATCAAATGCAGGTGGCAGCCGCTGTTGGCGCACAGCTGATAACGTTGCCGGTGTTCGGCGGAATTTCCGGTTGAAAAAGGATGACGTGAAACATGCACGGCTCCGAAGGTAAAGATGACGCGCATTCTACGCCGCAAGCGGATCCGCGTTCGAAACTATTCCCCGCGGGTGATGGCATCGCTGGCGATCGTCGGTGTGATGGTCGGTTGATGATCCGGCCGTTTGACCACGCCTGACCCGACGTCTTGCAGCAGGTCGAGGTGATCGATGATGGTCTGGCGGTGTGGTTCAACAACGAGCCGAAGCTGCATGGCGAGATCGTCGATGGCAGCGTTGCGCTGTTGTTCGAGGCCGAAGGCCAGGCGCAGAAAGGCCAGCTCAAGTTCAACGGCAAGGACGTGAACTGGCGGACGCGATTGAGTGACGGGGGATTGTTGCTGACGCTGGTGGCGGCGCGGCCGCTGCAGGGCGACTGGGCCGGCCAGGCGGTCGATGACCGCTGGCGGCTGGAGATCCATCTCCGGGAGCAATAAAAGAGGGAATCCCCGGCCTGCCTGTACCAAGGTTCCCGAAACGGGCGGGCTCATCGCATCGCGTTCTGAGCCGGTGTAAAGAAGGAACCCCTGACCTGCCTGTATCAAGGGCCCCAAAAGGGTGGACTCGCTGAGTCCGGTGTAAAGAGGGGAATCCCCGGCTGCCTGTACCAAGGCCCCCGAAAGGGTTGGGTGAATCGAATCACCTGATGGAGTTATTGCAGGGGGCGTGCCAGTTTTTCTCGTTTTGAAACAAAAAAGCCGACACAATGACGAAGGCCCCGTAGTACGGGGCCTTCGTCTTTTTACAGGTTGGATTTTCAGCTGTTTACAGTGCAAGCCTGGGCCAATGACCGTGCCCGATTAAGGGTCACGGTGCCTTGCGGCGGTGCAGGTTGGCGCTGAATCTCAGCCTTCATCGCCCTCGTCATCATCCCCGCCATCGACCTTCATGCCGAGTTCCTTGATCTTGCGGGTCAGGGTGTTCCGGCCCCAGCCCAGCAGCACGGCAGCGTCGCGACGACGCCCGGCAGTGTGTTTCAACGCGGTCTCGATCATGATCCGCATCGAACGCCGGCACCGCGCTGTCGAGCAGGCTCGACTGACCGCGCGCCAGGGCCTGATCGGCCCACTGACGCAGCGCCTGTTCCCAGTTGGTCACTGGCGCCGAGTCCTGCGGCAGGCTCAGCAGTTCCGGCGGCAGGTCGCTGATATGCACCTCGCGCCCGGACGCCATCACGGTGATCCAGCGACAGGTGTTTTCCAGCTGCCGCACGTTGCCCGGCCACGGCAGGTTCTTCAGGTATTCCTCGGTCTCGCTTTTCAGCAGCTTCGGCTCCACCGCCAGTTCTTGCGCGGCGCGGCTGAGGAAGTGCTTGGCCAGGGTCGGGATGTCTTCGCGACGGTCCGACAAGCGCGGATGTGGATGCGGATCACGTTGAGGCGGTGGAACAAGTCCTCACGGAATTTCCCGGCGTGAACCAGGGTTTCCAGATTCTGGTGGGTCGCCGCGATGATCCGCACATCGACTTTGACCGGCACGTGCCCGCCAACGCGATAGAACTCGCCATCGGCCAGTACCCGCAGCAGGCGAGTCTGGGTGTCCGCCGGCATGTCGCCGATTTCATCGAGGAACAGCGTGCCGCCGTCGGCCTGTTCGAAGCGGCCGCGACGCAGGTTGGCCGCACCGGTGAACGCGCCTTTTTCGTGGCCGAACAGTTCGGATTCCATCAGGTCTTTCGGGATCGCCGCCATGTTGAGCGCGATGAACGGCGAGGCCGCGCGCGGGCTGTGGCGGTGCAGGGCGTGAGCCACCAGTTCTTTGCCGGTGCGGATTCGCCGTTGATCAGCACGGTGATGTTGGAGTGGCTCAAGCGCCCGATGGCGCGAAACACTTCCTGCATCGCCGGCGCTTCGCCGATGATTTCCGGGGTGCGAGTCAGGGTCGGGGCGACTTCCAGGCCTTGCTGCTCCTGGGCGTGCTGATTGGCACGTTTGACCAGCGACACGGCTTCGTCGACATCGAACGGCTTGGGCAGGTATTCGAACGCGCCACCCTGATAGGAGGCGACAGCGCTGTCCAGATCGGAATGAGCGGTCATGATGATCACCGGCAGCCGCGGGTGCTGCTCGCGGATCCGTGCCAGCAGGTCCAGGCCACTGGCGCCGGGCATGCGGATGTCGGAGATGATCACGTCCGGCTGCTGGCGCGCGAGGCGGCTCATCACGCCATCGGCGCTGTCGAAGCTCTGGGTGGTCATGCCTTCCTGTTGCAGGGCTTTTTCCAGAACCCAACGGATAGAACGGTCGTCATCGACGATCCACACGGTTTCACTACGGCTCATGTCGATGTGGCTCCTTGTTCCAGTGGCAGAAAGATCGAGCTTGTTCCAGTGGCAGAAAGATCGAGAACGTGGTGTGGCCTGGATGGCTGTCACACTCGATCAGGCCCTGGTGCTGGCTGATGATGTTCTGGGTGATGGCCAGGCCCAGCCCGGTACCGTCCGGACGGCCGCTGACCATGGGAAAGAAGATGGTTTCCTGGAGTTCCGCCGGAATGCCCGGGCCGTTGTCGATGATCTCGATCTTGGTCACCAGACGATGGCGGACGTGGCCGATGGTGAACTGTCGCATGGCACGGGTGCGCAGGCTGATGCGGCCCAGGCGCAGCTCGTTCTGGCTGCTGATGGCCTGCATCGCGTTGCGCACGATGTTCAGCACCGCCTGAATCATTTGTTCGCGGTCGATCAGGACGTCGGGGATGCTCGGGTCGTAATCGCGCACCAGCGTGATGCAGCCCTGGCTTTCGGCCTCGACCAGTTGGCAGACCCGCTCCAGCACTTCGTGGACGTTGCAAAGGGCCAGCGACGGCAGTTTGTTCGAACCGAGCATGCGGTCGACCAGATTGCGCAGGCGGTCGGCCTCTTCGATGATCACGTTGGTGTAGTCGCGCAGGCTGTCTTCCGGCAGTTCCCGGGCCAGCAGTTGCGCGGCACCGCGAATACCACCGAGCGGGTTCTTGATCTCGTGGGCCAGGCCGCGCACTAGCATCTTGCTGGTTTCCTGCTTCGACAACTGCGCCTCTTCCTTGGTGATCCGTAGCAGACGGTCACGGGGATGGACTTCCAGCAGGAGCAGGGTCGCGCCGTTGCTGAGGATCGGCGTCACCGCGTAATCCACGGTCAGGGTCTGGCCGGTGAGGGCGGTGAGCATCGCTTCGCGCTTGGTGAACGGGTGCGCCTGCTCCACCGCCTGGCGCAACGAGTTGAGCGCCTCGGTGGACTCGGTGAACAGCTCGCTGATGAACTGCCCATGGCTGCGCTGACCGCTGATGGCCAGCAGCATCTCCGCCGCCGGGTTCATGTACTCGAGGCGCAATTCGCTGTCGAGCAGGATGGTGGCGGTGGTCAGGTTGTCGAGTAGCAAGCGATGCAGTGCGTCACTGATGGTCATGAGGACCTCTTTTGGAGCATGGCGCGCGCAGGGATACAGCGCTGATGCGAGGAAAATGCAAAAACCAAACCAAGGCTCCGAAAAGAAGCGTTCAACCCCTGAAACGGGCGTTTGACGCTCGTTTGCGTGGCAGTCAAACCGCTCTGGCGGGTACTTTCGAACCAAAATGGGTTGGAATGTGAGTACGGTGCAGCGTATTGCACCAATATAGTGCGCAAAGCTGAACAACGTCAGAAGAAACGCAGGAAAGGATTTTTCGGTTCGGCGGGTTTGTCTTTCAGCGGACATTCCGGGCGAACGCCGTAGTCGGCGCTGACGCACGGTTTGACCTGACGCTTCTGTGCCAGGGAAATGCGCTGCATGTGGAACGGCTGGTTGGCGGTTTTCTCCACAGTTCGACCCTGAGCATCGAGGATCTCCACCGACAGGTTGTGGCTGCCACGATCGATGTGCTCAGCGGGAACACCGGGCTTGGGCCGGGTTCGCCGACGGCCTGGCCATCCAGCAGCAGGCGATACAGATGACCTTTCTGCAGGCCCGGCTCGCTGGTGACGCTGACGATCAGCTCTCCGGCGCTGCTGCGAATGGTCGCGTCCGGCTCGGGAATCAGCACCCGCAGCATGTCGTAGTGGAACAGCGGCGGCTCTGCTGATTGCTTCGACGGCGTGACCGGTGCAGCGGCGGTCGGATTCGAGGCCATGCGGTTGCTGGTGGCCAGCGGTACACGCTTGGCGTTGCCCCGTGGTTGATCGGTGTAGACGCGATTGCCCTGTGCATCGATGTAAGTGAACACCTCGGCCGATGCGCCAGACGCGATCAGCGACAGGCACAAGGCAATCAATCCCCGTGTCATGGCTTGTGCACCCGCTGCACGGTGAACACCACCGCCGGACTCTGCTGAATGATCGCCTCGCCATTGATCACCTGCACCGCGAGCCGATGCTCGCCCCGGTCGACGTTCACCAGTTGCAGGATCGGCACATTGCTCGGCTGGCCATAAGGCGCGTCGTCCAGCAGCAAACGCAATTGATGCGGCGGTTGCAGGCGCGGCTTGATCAGCACGCTGACCGTGAAGGTGCCGTTGTTGGCGCGCAGGGCTTCTTCGGTGGGCAGGCCGGTCAGCTCCAGCGCTTCGTAGGCATTGCGCGCAGGCTCACCACTGGAGGTGTCTGAAGAGGGCGGGCTCGGTGCCTGGGGCTGAACGCTGTTGAGCGGCGGCAACTCCACCGGCTGCGCCTGCACGCCGTCCGGCGCGTGATCGCTGTACACCGTGTTGCCGCTGGCATCGGTGTACTTGTAGATCTGCGCGGCAGCGGGCAGGGCGATCAGCAGCAGAATATAGAGAAGGGTGCGACCCATGAAATCGACCGGAACGAAAACGATGGGATGCAGCATAGGCCAGTCGCGGCGGTTGGCCCAACTCGCTGCACATCCAGAAATGTATTCAAGCACCACAAGTCCCTGTGGGAGCGGGCTTGCTCGCGAAAGCGGTGGATCATTGGAGGTGATGCTGACTGATACGACGCCTTCGCGAGCAAGCCCGCTCCCACAGGGTGGTGCATCGCCAACGATTTCCGGCCAAT
>JASFAW010000009.1:43117771-43172225 GCA_030737815.1 Allium fistulosum | reverse complement strand
TGTCTGCGGTTTATGCAGTGTCTGTTCCGTCGCTATCGCGGGCAAGCCAGCTCCCACAGCGTTTTGAGTCGTATCTCAAGTTTGTGTACAGCAAAAAACACTGTGGGAGCTGGCTTGCCAGCGAAGGCGGCCGATCAGCCGCCGAGCATCTCAGGGCAGATCAGAATTTCTCGATCGAACGGGAGTTCTGCACCCGCTCCACTTCCTTCGGCTTGTACGCGCAATAACCTGGGCGCGGGCCGATCTTCGGGTGGTTGCGGCAGGTGTCCGGGCGCTTGTCATAAATGGTGCACAGGCGGCTCTTACGATCCAGGTAGTAGCAATCGTTGTTGCTCATGCGCTGCAGGGTGAAGATCCCCGACTTCTGATTGAAGCGCTCGACCAGCCCTTCCTTTTGCAGACGCTTGGCGATGTTCTTCGGCGGGTCGCCCAGTTCGAACTCGTCGACCACGCCGATGCGCACCAGATCCTTGATCCTGACCTCGACCGGCAGCGTGCAGCAGCTGGAAACGCACGAGCCGCACATCGGGGCCGAATATTTGGCCCAGGTATCGAGACGGTCGATCTCGGCTGCGGCGATCAGGTTGGGCTTCATCATCGGTGTTTACCAGGCGTGTGCATCAGGGCGCGCGATCATACCGGGACGGGTGGATTTTTGAACAACCTTTCGCCAGATTTTTTCTTCGCGCGGTTGCAGGAGGCGACAATTCGGCACGGCCCCTGCATTCATTGAGGCATATGACAAAGTAATGCCGGTCGATCTCACACTCTCGGTAAAAACTGCCGAACCAGAGCCCTTACCGTCGGTCAGACCGTCTAGGCTCTGACAACTCCCCGCTCGCTCGAGGTCCTATCGATGACTCAAGAACCACTAGTTCGCGAAGCAGAGGTGGCCGCATTCCGCGACGCCGTCCTGACCAAACTCACCTATGCGGTGGGCAAAGACCCGGATCACGCCTTCGACCATGACTGGTTCGAAGCCATCGCCCTGGCGGCGCGCGATCACATGGTCGAGCACTGGATGGACCACACCCGGCAGATTTACCGCAAAGGCCAGAAGCGGGTGTATTACCTCTCGCTGGAATTTCTCATCGGCCGTTTGCTGTACGACAGCCTGAGCAACCTCGGTCTGCTGGACGTTGCCCGTGAAGCGCTGACCGAACTGGGCGTCGATCTTGAGCGCATCCGCATCCTGGAGCCGGATGCGGCGCTGGGCAACGGTGGCCTCGGACGATTGGCGGCGTGCTTCATGGAAAGCATGTCGACCCTCGGCATCGCCGGCCACGGCTACGGCATTCGTTATGAGCACGGGTTGTTCCGCCAGGCCATCGTCGACGGCTGGCAGCAGGAACAGACCGAACACTGGCTGGATTTCGGCAACCCCTGGGAGTTCGAGCGGCCGGAGGTGGTCTATCCGATCGGCTTTGGCGGCAGCGTCGAGACCGTCACCGATGCCAGCGGCAAGTCCCGGCAAGTCTGGCACCCGGCGGAAACCGTCCGGGCCATCGCCTACGACACCCCGGTGGTCGGCTGGCGCGGGGCGAGCGTCAACACCTTGCGCCTGTGGCGGGCGCGGGCGATGGAAGACCTGCACCTGGAGCGCTTCAACGCCGGCGACCACCTCGGCGCCGTCGCCGAAGTAGCCCGGGCCGAAAGTATCTCCCGCGTCCTCTACCCGGCGGACAGCACTGAAGCCGGGCAGGAACTGCGCCTGCGTCAGGAATACTTCTTCGTCGCTGCGTCGCTTCAGGACTTGCTGCGCCGTCATCGCAACATGCACACCTCGGTGCTGACCCTCGGTGATCACGCGGCAATCCAGCTCAACGACACCCACCCCTCGATCGCCGTCGCCGAACTGATGCGCCAACTGGTCGACGTCTACGACGTGGCCTGGGACGCGGCGTGGCAAGTCACCGTCGATACGCTGTCGTACACCAACCACACGCTGCTGCCCGAAGCGCTGGAAACCTGGCCGGTGGGGCTGATGGAGCGCATGCTGCCGCGGCACATGCAGATCATTTACCTGATCAACGCCCAGCACATCGATTCGCTGCGGGCCAAGGGCATCCACGATTTCGACGTGCTGCGCGCGGTGTCGTTGATCGAGGAAGACAACGGCCGTCGGGTGCGCATGGGTAACCTCGCGTTTCTCGGCTCGCACAGCGTCAATGGCGTGTCCGGGCTGCACACGCAACTGATGCGCAAAACCGTATTTGCCGAGCTGCACAAGCTGTATCCGGAGCGAATCAACAACAAGACCAACGGCATCACCTTCCGCCGCTGGCTGTACCAGGCCAACCCGGAGCTGACGTCGATGTTGGTCGATGCCCTTGGCGCCGACGTGCTGGACAACCCTGAAGAGCGTCTGCTCGATCTTGAGCCGTTCGCCGAAAAACCCGCCTTCCGCAAAGCCTCGCCGAGCAGCGGCTGCACAGCAAAAAAGCCCTCGCTTACCTGATCCATGAACGGCTGGGATCGCGGTCAACCCGGCGGCGATGTTCGACGTGCAGGTCAAACGGATCCACGAATACAAGCGCCAGTTGCTCAACCTGATGCACACCGTCGCGCTGTATCAGGCGATCCGCGCCGAGCCGGAATCGACTGGGTGCCGCGGGTGAAAATCTTCGCCGGCAAAGCCGCGGCGAGTTATCACCAGGCCAAGCTGATCATCAAGCTGACCAACGACATCGCCCGGGTGGTGAATAACGACCCGACCGTGCGTGGCCTGCTCAAAGTGGTGTTCCTGCCAACTACAACGTCAGCCTGGCGGAGAGCATCATTCCGGCGGCGGACCTGTCGGAGCAGATCTCCACCGCCGGTTTCGAGGCCTCGGGCACCAGCAACATGAAGTTCGGCCTGAACGGCGCGCTGACCATCGGGCACCCTCGACGGCGCCAACGTCGAGATGTGCGAAAACATCGGCGCGGAGCACATGTTTATCTTTGGCCTCAGTGCCCAGCAGGTCGAGGCGCGCAAGCAGAACCACGAGTTCAGCGCCTTGCCGGACATCGCCGCGTCCCATCGCCTCAACGATGTGTTGCAGGCGATCCGCAGCGGGGTGTTCTCGCCGGACGACACGTCGCGCTACACCGGGCTGATCGATTCGCTGGTGGATTACGACCGGTTCTTCGTCTGCGCCGATTTCGACTCCTACTGGGAGGCGCAGATGCGCGTCGATGCGCTCTGGCACGACGCCAATAACTGGTGGCGTTCGGCGGTGCTGAATACTTCGCGCATGGGCTGGTTCTCCTCCGACCGGACGATCCGCGAGTACGCCACGGATATCTGGAAGGCACTGGAGTAACTTTTAGCGACAAATGTGCGCCCGGCCCCACGATTGTTGGGCCGGGCCGATATACTGAGCCTTGGTTCCGCCCCGCCACGGGGCTGCTCAGGGATATCGACCATGCAATGGATGTTCATGTTGATCGGGCTGCTGCTCGGCTGGCTGCTCGACGAGTCGTTCAGCGATGCGCTGTTGGGCGCGTTGCTGGGGCTCGCCATCGGCCAGGCGATGCGCATCGCGCGGCTCGGTTCACAGGTGCCGAGCAACAGCGTCAGCTGGATCACTCGAAGATCGCGTTGCAGGGCGTCGAGCAGCGACTGTTTCTGCTGGAGGGTGCTCCGGCGCATTCGCCAGCGCCGCCTAGTGTCGCCCCGGCCAGCGCAACGGTCGTTGAGCCCGTTACGGTAGTTGAACAACCCTCTGCCGCAGAACCCGAGCTGGTCTGGGAGCTGCCATCCGAACTCGAACCTGTTGCCGTCGCTGCCAGCGAATCCAGCCAGCCGCTGCCGGTCGACGTCTGGCGTCTGGACGCCGTTACGCCTGAACCTGAACCCCGACAACCCGCCGAACCCCGTGGCCCGAACCTCATCGAGCGCGGCATCAGCGCTGCGCGCAACTGGCTGTTCGGTGGCAACACCGTGCTGCGGGTCGGCGTGGTGCTGTTGTTCTTCGGTCTGGCCTTTCTGCTGCGCTACGCCACTGAAGCATGGTGGTGCCGATCGAATTGCGTTACGCCGGGGTCGCAGCGGCAGCGCTGGGGTTGCTGGCGCTGGGTTGGTGGTTGCGCCATCGCAACAACAGTTACGCCTTGATGCTGCAAGGCACCGGGATCGCGGTGTTGTACCTGACGGTGTTTGCGGCGATGCGTTTGCACCCGCTGCTCGATCCGTCTGCTGCGCTGGATTGCTGGTGGCAGTGACGGTGTTCTCGGCCATTCTGGCCATCACCCAGGACTCCCTGGCGCTGGCCTGCGTCGCCGCACTGGGCGGCTTCGCCGCGCCGATCCTGACCTCCACCGGCGCCGGCAACCACGTCGCGCTGTTCAGTTATTTCGCGCTGCTCAACGCCGGCATTCTGGCCATCGCCTGGTTCAAGGCCTGGCGCCTGCTCAACCTGATCGGCTTCGTGGGCACCTTCGGCATCGGTTTCGCCTGGGGCTTGCGTTCGTACACGCCGGAACTGCTGTGGAGCACCGAGCCGTTCCTGATGTTGTTCTTCCTGATGTACCTGGCCATCGGCCTGCTGTTCGCCCGGCGCAAGTTGCTGGACATGCCGGATGCCCCGGCGGACGGTGACCGCGAGGCGCTGCTGCACTGGTCGGCGCGCAAGGGCGATTACGTCGACGGGACGATGCTGTTCGGTCCGCCGCTGGTGGGTTTCGGCCTGCAATTCGCGCTGGTCCAGCATCTGGAATTCGCTGCCGCGTTCAGTGCGCTGGCGCTGGGCATGATCTACATGGCCCTGGCCAAAGTGCTGATGGGTGGCCGGGCGATGTTGCTGGGCGAGACTTGCCTGGCGCTCGGGGTGATTTTCGCCAGCCTGGCGATTCCGCTGGGGCTGGATGCGCGCTGGACGTCCGCGGCCTGGGCGGTGGAGGGCGCGGGGATTTTCTGGCTCGGTTTGCGTCAGCAACGGCCGTTGGCCCGGGCCTTCGCATTGCTGCTGCAACTGGGTTCGGCGCTGGCGTTTCTCAGTCAGTTGCGCGTTGGCGAAAGCAGCCTGCTCGACGCTGCGCCGCTGGGCGCATTGATGCTCGGCGCGGCGCTGTTGTTCAGCTTCTATCAATTGCGCAAGGCGTCGCCGGAGCAAACCTCGCTGTGGGAGCGTCAGGGCTTGCCGGTGCTGGCGTGCCTGGGGCTGACCTTCCTGTATTTGCTGGCGCCGCTGTTCTTCTTCATTCAGGGCACGGCGATCAGTTGGGCATTGGCCGGGCTGGTGACCTTGTTCGTCGGCTTGCGCCTGCAATCGCGCACCTTCCTGTTCACCGCGTTTGCCGTGCAACTGCTCGGCGGAGCGTTGTTCCTGTTGCGCCTGCAAGGGGCGGGCGAGGATTCGGCGGCCGTGTTCAGCGCTGGCTGGAGCGGTTTGCTCAGCGCCTCGTTGATCGGTCTGGCGCTGATCGCCGGCATGCTGCTAGCGGCGCGCGACGAGATGGTGCGCAGCGATGTTCGCCTGCTGCGCGGTTTGTCGGTGGTGCTGCTGGCAGGTCTGGTGCTGATCAATCTGGCGGTGTTGTTCGTGCTGCCGTGGCAGACCGCGAGCGCGGTGTGGGCGGCCAGTGGCTTGCTGATCATCTGGCTCAGTCTGTACCTCAAGCAGCGCGTGAGTTTTGTCTTCGGTCTGCTCTTGCAACTGATCGGTGGCGCAGCGTTTTTGCTCGCCGGCCCCGAGTTGCTCGGGCCGTTGTCCAGCGAGGGGCTGCGACCGCTGGCCCATGGCGGATTCTGGACGCCGCTGGTGCTGGGTCTGGCGGCGATGATCGGGGCGTGGCGCCTGCAATTGGGCAATCACGCTTCGGCGTTCGATGTGCTGAGCCTGCAGCGACTGTCCGAGGTGTTACTGGTGTGGGGCGCCGGTTGGTGGGCGCTGGCGTGGGTCAGCGAAGTGCTGCGGTTTGCGCCGCTGAATCTGCAGGGGCCACTGTTGCTGCTGGTCGCTGCGCTGAGCGCCGCGTTGTGGGCGCTGCTGGCCTTGCGCCTGAAATGGCCGTCGCTCGGGTTGCTCTGCACCTTGCTGATTCCGGCGGCCGGGCTGGTGTTGCTGGCCGCGTGGCATTCGCGTTATCACCCGGCGGCGGATTTCGGCTGGCTGGCGTGGGCGGCGGTGTTCCTTGTGCATTTCATCAGCCTGCGACGTCTGGCATCGATGCTGCCGGCGCGGGCCTTGAGCACGGCCCATGTGCTCGGATGCTGGCTGCTGATCGGCGTGCTGGCGCTGGAGTTGCGCTACGGCCTGCTGCTGTTGTCCGAGCAATACAACGCCTGGCGCTGGCTGGGCTGGGCGATTCTGCCGAGCGTGTATCTGTTGCTGATGGCCGCGCCGCGTCAGTGGCCATGGCCGGTGGCGGCGTTCCCTCGCGAATACCGTTTGTATGCGGCGGCGCCGCTGGCGGTGCTGATGCTGGTCTGGTTCTGGCTGGCCAATGGCGTCAGCGATGGCAATGCCGAGCCGCTGCCTTATGTGCCGCTGCTCAACCCGCTGGAATTGGGTCTGCTGTTTGCGCTGTTCGGTGTCTACGTCTGGTCGCGTAGCGCCGTTGTCGAGCTGTCGATCCGTCAGGACTACGCGGCTTACGCGACGCAAATGATTGCCGGCGTTTCCCTGTTTGCGTTCTGCACCGCGCTGGTGACCCGCGCCGCGCACCATTGGGCTGGCATTCCGTTCGAGCTGGATCTGCTGCTCGAATCGATGCTGGTGCAGGCCGGGTTGTCGATCGTCTGGACGCTGATGGCGCTGGGTCTGATGATCGGCGGGCACCTGCGCCATCGGCGCGAAGTGTGGCTGATCGGCGCGGCGCTGATTGCGCTGGTGGTGGCCAAACTGATTTTTGTCGAATTGAGCAACCGTGGCGGACTGGCCCGGATCGTCTCGTTTATCGGCGTTGGTGTGTTGCTGCTGGTGGTGGGCTACTTTGCGCCGCTGCCGCCCAAACGCGTTGACGCTGCACCGGCGGCGGACAAACCGACCCGGAAACCGAAGGAGTGTCGTCTTGAGTCGCAAGCTTAATCTCGGGTGGCTGTTGCTGGGCGTGGCCATGACGGCCGGCGCCCTGGAAAAACCGGCGGACTTCGCCGCACAGGTGCCGTTGTCGGTCAGCGGTTCCGGCCCGTGGTATCGCCTCGAACTGCCGCTGAGCGTGCAGTTGCAGGCACGCCAGACTGATCTCAGCGACCTGCGGGTGTTCAACGCCGCCGGAGAACCGCAGGCCTATGCGCTGGCCCGGGAATCAGCGCAGACCCGCGACGATGGCCAGTTGCATGAGGTGAAGTGGTTCCCGCTGTACAACTCGGCGGATGCCACCGAGCGCGCGCCGAGCGTGCGCGTGCAATCCACCACCACCGGCACGCTGGTGGAAGTGCAGCCGTCCAGCCAGCTCGAAGCCGGTGAAGAAGTGCTGCGCGGCTGGCTGCTCGACGCGAGTGCGATCAAGGCGCCGTTGCAGCAACTGATCCTCGACTGGGCCAGCGAGCGCGACGGCTTCCAGCGTTTCAGTATCGAGGCCAGCGACGACTTGCAGCACTGGCAGGCCTGGGGCGAAGGTCAGGTCGCGCGCCTGACCTTTGCCGACGAACGGGTCGAGCAACATGAAGTGGCGCTGCCCGGGCAATCGGCTCGGTATCTGCGTCTGCTGTGGGATTCGCCGGCCTCGGCGCCGGTCCTGACGTCGGCGCAACTGAAAAGCAGCGACCCGCGCAACCTGCCGCTGCCATTGGTCTGGTCGCCGGCACTGGCCGGCAGCAGCGGCAAGCCCGGGGAATACACCTGGCAGTTGCCGATGGGGCTGAACATCGAGCGGGTGCAGGTCGAACTGAAACAGGCCAACAGCCTGGCACCGGTGACGCTGTCGGGACGTCGCGACAGCAGCCTGCCGTGGCAACCGCTGAGCAGCGGCTTGCTCTATCGTCTGACCCAGAACGGCCAGGACGTGGTGCAGAACGAATTGCAGCTCTACGGGCAGACCGTGCAGCAGTTGAAACTGACGGTCGACGAGCGCGGCGGCGGTCTCGGCGAACAGGCGCCAAGCGTGAAATACGCGGTGCGCGCCACTCAGGTGATCTTCCTTGCCCGTGGCGACGGGCCTTACAGCCTGGCACTGGGCAATCCGACCGTGAAGACGGCGAACCTGCCGCTGACCACGCTGATCCCCGATTTCAAACCGGAGAAACTGGCCACGCTGGGCAAGGCCACGGTGCAGGGTGAAGCGCTGGCGACTCAGACCTCGACGGCCACCACGGCTGCGACCACCGATATCAACTGGAAGAAGTTCGGCCTGTGGGCAGTGTTGCTGCTCAGTGTGCTGTTTCTGGCGGCGATGGCCTTCAGTCTGCTGCGCAAGCCGTCGGCCAAGTCGTGAATATGACGGGTGTGACCTCCACACCCGTCGGGTTTGCATCTACGCTGAATCCGATGCCTGAACTCTCTCGGTTCGATCACGTCTGATAGCAGGAATTGCCCCCGACGCACGTTACCGGCGTCATTGCTCGCTACGGTTTCAGACTCCCTGTAAACTGCGCGGGTTTTTAGCCCCCCATTCCACCGGAGCCGTCCATGTCCCGCGTTACCCTGAGTCGCTATTTGATTGAGCAGACCCGCAGCAACAACACTCCTGCCGATCTGCGTTTCCTGATCGAAGTGGTGGCGCGCGCCTGTAAAGAAATCAGCCACGCCGTGTCCAAAGGCGCCCTGGGTGGCGTTCTGGGCAGCATGGGCACGGAAAACGTGCAAGGCGAAGTGCAGAAGAAGCTCGACGTGCTGTCGAACGAAATCCTGCTCGAAGCCAACGAGTGGGGCGGTCACCTGGCCGGCATGGCGTCCGAAGAAATGGACAATGCCTACCAGATCCCGGGCAAATACCGAAAGGCGCCTACCTGCTGGTATTCGACCCGCTGGACGGTTCGTCGAACATCGACATCAACGCCCCGGTCGGCACTATCTTCTCCGTGCTGCGTTGCCCGAACGAATACCTGAGCCAGAACGAAGCGCTGGATGAAAAGGCCTTCCTGCAGCCAGGCACTCAGCAGGTTGCCGCCGGTTATGCCATCTATGGTCCGCAAACCATGCTGGTGCTGACCCTGGGCCACGGCGTCAAAGGCTTCACCCTGGACCGCGAAATGGGCAGCTTCGTCCTGACCCACGAAGACATCACCATTCCTGAATCCACCCAGGAATTCGCCATCAACATGTCCAACCAGCGTCACTGGGAAGCTCCGGTACAGCGCTACGTTTCGGAGCTGCTGGCCGGTGAGAAGGCCCGCTGAAAAAGAACTACAACATGCGTTGGGTCGCGGCGATGGTTGCCGACGTGCACCGCATCCTGACCCGTGGCGGTCTGTTCATGTACCCGCGCGACAGCCGCGAGCCGTCCAAACCGGGCAAACTGCGCCTGATGTACGAAGCCAACCCGATGTCGTTCCTGGTGGAACAGGCGGGCGGCGCTTCCACCGACGGTCACCAGCGCATTCTCGACATCAAGCCTGAAGGCCTGCACCAGCGCGTAGCGGTGTTCCTCGGCTCGAAAGAAGAAGTCGCCCGCGCCACGGCTTACCACAAGGAATAAACCATGAACGCGCCCTGGCAGCCGTTGCTCGATTGGTGGTTCGGTCATGCCGAATCAGCCACTGAAGTTTCGGCGCAACAGGGCAAGTTGTGGTTTGGCAAGAAAGACAGCCAGGACCTCGAAGCGCGTGAGCGTTTCGGGGTCTTTGTCGATCAGGCCCTCGCTGGCGAATTGACCGAGTGGACGCAACATCCCGAAGGTTGGCTGGCGCTGGTGCTGTTGCTCGATCAACTCCCGCGAATGATCTTTCGCGATACGCCCAAGGCTTTTTCCGGCGATCTACGGGCGCAGAAACTGGTTGCTCAGGGGATTGCCGCAGATTTCGATCGGCAGTTGAAACCGATCCAGCGACTCTTCATTTACCTTGTCTTCGAACACTGCGAAAACCTCGCGGTGCAGAATGAAGCGGTCTCGCGATTCATCGAACTGGTGGCTGAACAGCCGGAAGCGGAGCGTGGGGTGTTTGCCGACAATCTGGATTATGCGAGCGGCATCAGAAGGTGATTGCGCGGTTCGGACGGTTTCCGCATCGCAATGCGGTGTTGGGGCGGGAGTCTACGGCGCAGGAATTGGAGTTTTTGTCTGGGCCGGGGTCACGGTTCTAAATCTTCATCCAGACTCAGTCCATCTTCGCGAGCAGGCTCGCTCCCACAGTTGAAATGCATTCCAATGTGGGAGCGAGCCTGCTCGCGAAGGGGCCAGTGGCAGCGCTTTAAATGCGGAAGCTGCCGACCAACTGCTTGAGTCGCGCCGCCTGCTGCTCCAGATCCGCACAAGCCCGCAACGTCGCCTGCAAGTTCTCCACACCTTCCTGATTCAGCGTGTTGATCTCGTTGATATCAACGTTGATCGACTCGACCACCGCCGTCTGCTCTTCCGTCGCCGTCGCCACCGACTGGTTCATGCCGTCGATCTCGCCGATGCGCTGGGTCACGCTGCCCAAGCGTTCGCCGGCCTGGTTGGCGATGCCGACGCTGCTTTCGCTCTCACGCTGGCTCTCGGTCATGATGCCGACCGCCTGACGCGCGCCGACCTGCAGCTCTTCAATCATCTTCTGCACTTGCTGCGCCGAATCCTGGGTGCGGTGTGCCAGGTTGCGGACTTCGTCAGCAACCACGGCGAAACCACGACCGGCTTCACCAGCACGGGCCGCTTCGATGGCGGCGTTGAGCGCCAGCAGATTCGTCTGCTGGGAGATGCTGGTGATCACTTCCAGAATCTGCCCGATGTTCACCGTATTGCTGTTCAGGGTTTCGATGTTGCCGCAGGAGTCGCTGATCTTCGCCGACAGTTGCTGCATCGCCTGGATGGTTTTATCCACCACCTGCTGGCCGTCTTCAGCCAGGCTGCGCGCATCGCTGGAGTGCTGCGAGGCGAGGGCGGCGTTCTGGGCGATTTCCTGGGCAGCAGCGCCGAGCTGGTTGATCGCGGCGGCCACGCTGTTGGTGCGCGAGGCTTGTTGATCGGAGTTGAACATCGACGAGTTCGACGCCGCGACCACGCGCAGCGCGACTTCGTTGACTTGCCCGGTGGCCGAGGAGACTTCGCGGATCGAGGTGTGGATGCGCTCGACGAAACGGTTGAACGACAGCCCCAGCGCACCGAATTCATCGTGGCCGTGGATGGTCAGGCGTTTGGTCAGGTCACCTTCGCCTTCGGCGATGTCGTGCATAGCGCGGCCCATGGTCAGCAGCGGCTGCATCAGCACGCGGATCAGCATGCCGAGCAAGGCGATGATGATCACCACAGCGATGACCATGGCGATCAGCGCCGAGGTGCGGAATTCGCTGAGCATCGAGAACGCGGTGTCCTTGTCCAGCACCAGCGCCACGTACCAGTCGGCCGACGGCACGCCGTTGACGCGGGTGAAGGAGATCAGTTGGGTCTTGCCGTCGAACTCGACTTCTTTCAGGCCCGGGCTGACTTTCGGCGCGCCGTTGGGGTAGGCCTCGGCCAGGGTCTTGAGCACCAGCTTGCTGTCCGGGTGGATCAGGATCTTGCCGTCGGCGCTGACGATGAACGCATGGCCGTGGCCGCCGAAGTTCAGCGAGTTGATGATCGCGCTGACGCTGGACAGATCAATGTCGGCGCCGGCCACACCGATCATCTGGCCCTGGCGCTGCACCGGGGTGGCGACCGTGATCACCAGTTTGCCCGACGAGGCGGCGATGTACGGTTCGGTGACGATGGTCTGTTGCGCAGCGTTGGCGGCCTTGTACCAGCCACGGGCGCGCGGGTCGTAATCCGGCGCGCGGTTGCCGGCCGGGACCGAGAACATGACGCCGTCGGCGCCACCGAAGTAGCTGAGCTGGAAGTTGCCGGTGTAGGCGGGCAGGTCGATGATGCGTTTCAGGCTGGCCGGGGCGTTGCCGTCGGCGACAACCTGTTGCGCCATCGATTGCAGCAACTGGATGCGGCTTTCCAGCCAGGTCTGGATGTTGCTGGTGGTCAGGCTGCCCAGTTCCTGCATCGACGCTTCGGTGCTGCTTTGCAGGGCTTCGCGCTGGCGATAGTCGTTGAAAAAAATGAAACAGGCGAATGCAACGGCCACCACGAGGGCGGCAGCCAACAAGATCTTGTGGCTGAATTTCATGTTTCTGGTCATTAAGAGAGCTACCGCGAAGGGGCTGGTCAAGAAAGGGCGGCAATTTGCCACACTATCGGGCTTTGCGCTGCTCTTATTTCGACCGCGGCGCGCCAAAGATTAGACGCCTTTTGTGAAAGTCGACGAAATGCTCAATAGCCCCACAAAGTGTCTGATTTACCGACAAATGCCGGACGAGCGGGCGAACAAATAGCCGGTCTGCCAGGGAACCAGACAGGGGTTTTCTCTTCTAAGCTTCTGGTTGGCGCCATGCCATCCCCCTTCCGCTCCAGGAGTTACACCATGTCGCTGCGATCTATCGCCCTTCTGTCGTTTTGCGTGCTGTTGGCCGCATGCAGCAAGGTCAATCAGGAAAACTATTCGAAGCTCTCGGCCGGCATGGCCAAGGCCGAAGTCGAGACGCTGCTCGGCAAGCCCACCGATTGCTCGGGCGCGTTGGGCATGTCCAGTTGCACCTGGGGCGACAAGAACAGCTTTATCAGCGTGCAGTACGCCGGTGACAAAGTGCTGATGTTTTCTGGCCAAGGCCTGAAGTAAACCGGGGCCGCGCGCCCACGGGAGAAAAACAATGAAGCGGTTATTGCTTGTCCTTTTGGCCGGCCTGGTATTGGCTGGCTGCGCCACGTCCGGTGAAGATCCGCTGGCGCCGAAGACGGTCAACAGTGTCAATCTCAAGCGTTACCAGGGCACCTGGTACGAGCTGGCCCGTCTGCCGATGTATTTCCAGCGCAATTGCGCGCAATCAGAAGCCCGTTACTCGCTCAAGCCCGACGGCAATATCGCGGTGTACAACCGCTGTCTGACGGCAGACTGGAAGTGGGAAGAGGTCAAAGGTACGGCTTATCCACAGGTGCCGGGCAAGACCGACAAGCTGTGGGTCGAGTTCGATACCTGGTTCTCGCGCCTGATTCCGGGTGTGGCGAAGGGTCAATACTGGGTGCTGTATGTCAGCGATGACTACAAGACCGCCCTCGTGGGCGACCCGAGTCGTCGCTATCTGTGGCTGTTGTCCCGCACGCCGACCGTCAACGGTGTGGTGCGTGAGGAACTGCTGAGCAAGGCGCGTCAGCAGGGTTATGACACCACGCGCCTGATCTGGCGGGCGTCGGATCAGCAGATGGCCAAGACGTCCAACTGACGCACAACAAAAAACCTGTGGAGGTTGCCCTCCACAGGTTTTTTTGTGTCAGCCCAAAAGGTCTCGCAGAACCTGGGTGAAGGCGCGATTGCTGTCCTCTTCCCCGTCATGTCGCCCCTCCCGCACGACCCACTGACCGTTGACCAGCACATCACGCACCTGACGATCGCCACCAGCAAACAGCCAGCGATTGAGAATCCCGTCACCGCTGGCCGTGGCCAGATACGGATCGCTGCCATCGAGCACAATCCAGTCGGCACGTTTGCCGACTTCCAGTGCACCGATCGGCTGGCCCAACGCCTGAGCGCCACCGTCCAGCGCCGCGTCATACAACGTGCGCCCAACCATCGGCTGATCCGCGCCATACAAGCGATTGCGCCGCTGATCCCGCAGGCGCTGGCCGTATTCCAGCCAGCGCAATTCTTCCACCACGCTCAACGACACATGGCTGTCGGAACCGATGCCCATGCGCCCGCCCTGAGCGAGGAAATCCACCGCCGGGAAAATCCCGTCACCGAGGTTGGCCTCGGTGGTCAGGCACAGGCCGGCGATGGCGCGACTCTTGGCCATCAGTGTGACTTCTTCCGGATTGGCGTGGGTCGCGTGGACCAGGCACCAACGCTGATCGACTTCGGTGTTTTCGTAAAGCCATTGCAGCGGACGACGACCGCTCCAGCTCAGGCAGTCGTCGACTTCCTTCTGCTGCTCGGCGATGTGGATGTGCACCGGGCATTGCTGGTCGCTGGCCGCCAGCACTTCGCTGATCTGCTGCGGTGTGACCGCGCGCAACGAGTGGAAGCACAGGCCCAGCGACTGCGCCTTTTGCTGCGCCAGCAGGGGTTGCAGGCGCGATTGCAGCTTCAGGTAATTTTCGGTGCTGTTGATGAAACGGCGCTGGCCTTCGTTCGGGGTCTGGCCGCCGAAACCGCTGTGGCTGTAGAGCACGGGCAGCAAAGTCAGGCCGATGCCGGCCGAGCTGGCCGCCTGGCTGATGCGCAATGCCAGTTCCGCCGGGTCGGCGTAAGGCTGGCCGTTGTTATCGTGGTGGACGTAATGGAATTCGGCGACCGAGGTGTAACCGGCCTTGAGCATTTCGATGTACAGCTGACGGGCGATCACGCCGAGCTGGTCGGGGCTGATTTTTCCGACGAGCCGGTACATCAGATCGCGCCAGGTCCAGAAGCTGTCGTTGGGATTGCCGGCCACTTCCGCCAGTCCCGCCATCGCTCGCTGGAACGCGTGGGAGTGCAGATTCGGCATCCCCGGCAGCAGCGGACCGCTCAGCCGTTCGGCGCCGTCTGCAGTGGAATCGGCCTGGATTCGGGTCAAAACGCCATCGGCGCTGACCTCGAGACGTACATTGTTGGCCCATCCGTTAGGCAGCAGCGCGCGTTCGGCAAAGAAGGCGGACATGGTTCAGCACCCCATCGTGTGTTATTTGTATATACATATACAGACGTTTGCCTGCCCGGTAAACTCCGGCAAGCTAGCCACTTTCACCAATGAACAGGGATCCACCGTGCCGACTCCGCCTCCAGTCTCCCCGTTGGCCGCGAACATGGGCGACAGTCCGGCGCCCTTGTACGCCCGCGTCAAACAGATGATCACCCAGCAGATCGACAGCGGTAACTGGCCGCCGCATTACCGCGTGCCGTCGGAAAGCGAGCTGGTCAGCCAACTGGGCTTCAGCCGCATGACCATCAACCGCGCACTGCGGGAAATGACCGCCGACGGCCTGCTGGTGCGCATGCAAGGCGTCGGCACGTTTGTCGCCGAACCGAAGAGCCAGTCCGCGCTGTTCGAGGTGCACAACATCGCCGACGAAATCGCCTCCCGTGGCCATCGCCACACCTGCCAGGTGATCACCCTGGAAGAGGAGGCCGCCGGTTCCGAGCGCGCGCTGGCGCTGGACATGCGCGAAGGGCAGAAGGTCTTTCACTCGCTGATCGTGCATTACGAAAACGACATTCCGGTGCAAATCGAAGACCGCTTCGTCAATGCGCTGGTCGCCCCGGAATACCTCAAGCAGGACTTCACCCTGCAGACGCCTTACGCCTATCTGAACCAGGTCGCGCCGCTGACCGAAGGCGAGCACGTGGTCGAAGCGATCCTTGCCGAAGCGTCCGAATGCAAATTGCTGCAGATCGAAAAAGGCGAGCCGTGCCTGCTGATCCGCCGTCGTACCTGGTCGGGTCGTCAGCCGGTGACGGCGGCGCGCCTGATCCACCCCGGTTCCCGTCATCGTCTGGAAGGTCGCTTTCATAAATGAATGGTTTGAAGGTTTTACGCGCTGAAGGCTACCCGCGCATGCCGTGGAAAAACGGCGGCGGAAGCACCGAGGAAATCACCCGTGACGCCGGCGCCGGCCTCGACGGTTTCGGCTGGCGTCTGTCGATTGCCGACATCGCCGAATCCGGCGGCTTTTCGACCTTCGCCGGTTACCAGCGGGTCATCACGGTATTGCAGGGCGACGGGATGACCCTGTGTGTCGACGGCGACGATACCCGGCCGTTGTTACCCCTCGACCCGTTTGCCTTCAGCGGCGAAAGCCAGGTGTCCTGCACCTTGCTCGGCGGCGCAATCCGCGACTTCAACCTGATCTACTCGCCCCAGCGTTACAGCGCACGCCTGCAATGGCTGGACGGCGAGCAGCGGTTTTTCAGTTCGGCGAGCACCGTGCTGGTCTTCAGCGTCAGCGAACTGCTGGAGGTCACGGTCGGTGACAGTGCGTCGCAACTCGGCCGCCATGACTGTCTGCAACTGGACGGTAACACCGGGCTGACCGAGATTGCCGTCAATGCCGGCTGCTGCGTGATCGAACTGTCCCCGCGCTGATCCTTCACACGCTCTTCGTGGGAAACGATCAAAAACCGCTGCTTTAAAGCAGCGGTTTTTTTTCGTCCCGACGTTCCCGAAATGCGCACCAACTTGTTACCGAACGCCCCAGCGTGGCGCAAAACCACGCTTCCGTAACAACCTCTCGCCACCTTCAATCCACCCCGCGAAAAATTTCATGAACGCCAGAGCCCTTGATTCAGGCGCTCTGCAGCCCTGTCCGGGATTTTTGTTGAACAGCCCTCCAACAAGTTGGCCGCTTGATTGCATATGCTTGTATGTACAAGTAAAGACGTATGCGTATGAGTCAATCGAGACTCTCCGCAGCGTCCACTGATTCGCTTGTCGCGCACTGAGGCGCACAGGCTGCTTGCCCACTGCCAGGGTTGGTTTGAATTGATCGCTGAGGAGTCTTTTTCGTGACTGACAATAAGCCTACTAAGTTTCGTGATGTTGAGATCCGCGCCGCCCGCGGCAACAAGCTGACCGCCAAGAGCTGGCTGACCGAAGCGCCGCTGCGCATGCTGATGAACAACCTCGACCCGGAAGTCGCCGAGAACCCGAAAGAACTGGTGGTCTACGGTGGCATCGGCCGCGCGGCGCGTAACTGGGAGTGCTACGACAAGATCGTCGAGAGCCTGACCAACCTCAACGAAGACGAAACCCTGCTGGTGCAATCGGGCAAGCCGGTCGGCGTGTTCAAGACCCACAGCAACGCCCCGCGCGTACTGATCGCCAACTCCAACCTGGTGCCTCACTGGGCGACCTGGGAACACTTCAACGAACTCGACGCCAAAGGCCTGGCCATGTACGGCCAGATGACCGCCGGCAGCTGGATCTACATCGGCAGCCAGGGCATCGTCCAGGGCACCTACGAAACCTTCGTTGAAGCCGGTCGCCAGCACTACAACGACAACCTCACCGGCAAATGGGTCCTGACCGCCGGCCTCGGCGGCATGGGCGGTGCCCAGCCACTGGCCGCGACCCTCGCCGGTGCCTGCTCGCTGAACATCGAATGCCAGCAGATCAGCATCGATTTCCGCCTCAAGACCCGCTACGTCGACGAGCAGGCCAAAGACCTCGACGACGCGCTGGCCCGCATCGCCAAATACACCTCCGAAGGCAAGGCGGTTTCCATCGCCCTGTGCGGCAACGCCGCCGAAATCCTTCCGGAACTGGTCAAGCGCGGCGTGCGCCCGGACATGGTCACCGACCAGACCAGCGCCCACGACCCGCTCAACGGTTACCTGCCGGCCGGCTGGACCTGGGACGAATACCGCGCCCGCGCCAAGACCGAGCCAGCCGCTGTGGTCAAGGCCGCCAAGCAATCGATGGCCGTCCACGTCAAAGCCATGCTCGACTTCCAGAAAATGGGCGTGCCGACTTTCGACTACGGCAACAACATCCGTCAGATGGCTCAGGAAGAAGGCGTCGAAAACGCATTCGATTTCCCGGGCTTCGTACCGGCCTACATCCGTCCGCTGTTCTGCCGTGGCATCGGCCCGTTCCGCTGGGCTGCGCTGTCCGGTGATCCGCAGGACATCTACAAGACCGACGCCAAGGTCAAGGAACTGATCCCGGACGACGCCCACCTGCACAACTGGCTGGACATGGCCCGCGAGCGCATCAGCTTCCAGGGTCTGCCGGCGCGTATCTGCTGGGTCGGCCTGGGCCTGCGCGCCAAGCTTGGTCTGGCGTTCAACGAAATGGTGCGCAGCGGCGAGCTGTCGGCACCGATCGTGATCGGTCGCGACCACCTCGACTCCGGCTCGGTCTCCAGCCCGAACCGTGAAACCGAATCGATGCAGGACGGCTCCGATGCCGTCTCCGACTGGCCGCTGCTCAACGCGCTGCTGAACACCGCGAGCGGTGCGACCTGGGTGTCACTGCACCATGGCGGCGGCGTCGGCATGGGCTTCTCCCAGCACTCGGGCATGGTGATTGTCTGCGACGGTACCGACGAAGCGGCCGAGCGTATCGCGCGCGTGCTGCACAACGACCCGGGTACCGGCGTCATGCGTCACGCCGATGCCGGTTACCAGATCGCCATCGACTGCGCCAAGGAACAAGGGCTGAACCTGCCGATGATCACCGGCAAGTAATGCTTGCCCTGTAGGAGCGAGCCTGCTCGCGATAGCGGTTTGTCAGTCAACGAAAATGTTGCATGAACCGCCCTCATCGCGAGCAGGCTCACTCCCACAGGAACCAAAACAGCAAAATCCAGAACAATCCACAGAGGTTGAATCATGGCGGGCAACACCGATCGTGCAGGCAGTAAACCGTTGATCGAAAGGCGTTCGATCGACTACATCCCGGAAGCGGAAAGACACGGTCGTCTGTTCAGTCAGTTCACCCTGTGGATGGGTGCCAACCTGCAAATCACCGCGATTGTCACCGGGGCCCTGGCCGTGGTGCTGGGCGGCGATGTGTTCTGGTCGTTGATCGGTCTGCTGATCGGTCAACTGCTGGGCGGCGGGGTGATGGCGCTGCACGCGGCGCAAGGGCCCAAGCTTGGCCTGCCGCAGATGATTTCCAGCCGGGTGCAGTTCGGCGTCTACGGCGCGGCGATTCCGATCGTGCTGGTGTGCCTGATGTACCTCGGCTTCACCGCCACCGGGACCGTGTTGTCGGGTCAGGCACTGGGCCAGTTGTTTGGCGTCAGCGACACCGTCGGTATCCTGCTTTTCGCCAGCGTCATCGTCGTGGTCACGGTGCTCGGCTATCGGGTGATTCACTGGATCGGCCGCATCGCCAGTGTCATTGGTGTGATCGCTTTCGTGTACCTGTTCAGCCGTCTGATGAGTCAGGTGGACGTCGGTGCACTTCTGCAAATCCGCCATTTCAGCTGGAGCAGTTTCCTGCTGGCGGTGTCGCTCGCGGCCTCCTGGCAGATCGCTTTCGGCCCTTACGTGGCGGACTACTCGCGCTACCTGCCGAGCAAGGTGTCTTCGGTGAAAACCTTCTTCGCCGCAGGCGCCGGTTCGGTTATCGGTGCGCAGGTGGCGATGATCCTCGGTGTGTTCGCGGCCGCTTCGGCCAACGGGCAATTCGCCGGTCATGAGGTCGCTTACATCGTGGGTCTGGGCGGGACCGGTGCCACCGCCGCGCTGCTGTACTTCAGCATCGCGTTCGGCAAGGTCACCATCTCCACCCTGAACTCCTACGGCAGCTTCATGTGCATCGCGACCATCATCAGCGGCTTCCGTGGCCACCTGACGGTTACCCGGATGCAGCGTCTGGGGTTCGTGCTGGTGATCGTCGGCGCGGCGACCCTGATCGCGCTGCTCGGCCAGCACTCGTTCCTCGGTGCGTTCAAGTCCTTCATCCTGTTCCTGCTGGCGTTCTTCACGCCGTGGAGCGCGATCAATCTGGTGGACTACTACTGCATCACCCGCGAGCGCTACGACGTACCGGCGCTGGCGGATCCGAACGGTCGCTACGGCCGCTGGAACATCCTCGGTATCAGCGTTTATGTGTTCGGGGTGCTGGTGCAACTGCCGTTCATTTCCACCAAGTTCTATACCGGTCCATTGGTAGCGGCCCTGGGGGATGTGGATATTTCCTGGATCATCGGTCTCGTGCTGCCCGCAGCGCTGTATTACGTCTGCGCGAAAAAATGGCACGGCACCGTACCCGATCGGCTGATTCTGCCCGTCGAGCAGGACAGCGTTGTACAACCTAAAACAAGCGGGGCCGGTCGCGCTGCGGCGCAGGCCTGATTTGGACGTGGACAGGGCTGGATGCCTCTTGACTGCCGTAAGCCAATTCATGATTAGGAGCGTCACAACAATGAAATCGAACAAGACCCTGCTGACCACATTGCTTTCCATGGGCCTGCTGGCCAGCGCCGGCGCGACCCAGGCCGCCGCGGTGCGAGTCCGGCAAACAAACCGGTGAAATTCGCCGGCCTGAACTGGGAAAGCGGCATGCTGCTGACCGACCTTCTGCAAGTGGTGCTGGAAAAAGGTTACGACTGCAAGACCGACAGCCTGCCGGGCAACTCCATCACCATGGAAAACGCCCTGAGCAGCAACGACATCCAGATCTTCGCCGAAGAATGGGTCGGCCGCAGCGAGGTCTGGAACAAGGCCGAGAAGGCCGGCAAGGTCGTCGGTGTCGGCGCGCCGGTGGTCGGTGCGGTGGAAGGCTGGTACGTGCCGCGCTACGTGATCGAAGGCGATGCCAAGCGCAAGATCGAAGCCAAGGCACCGGACCTGAAAAACATCGCCGATCTGGGCAAATACGCCGCCGTCTTCAAAGACGCCGAAGAGCCTTCCAAGGGCCGCTTCTACAACTGCCCGGCCGGCTGGACCTGCGAGCTGGACAACAGCGAAATGCTGAAAAGCTACGGCCTGGAAAACAGCTACACCAACTTCCGCCCGGGCACTGGTCCGGCGTTGGATGCGGCCGTGCTGTCGAGCTACAAACGTGGCGAGCCGATCCTGTTCTACTACTGGACGCCAACCCCGCTGATGGGCCAGATCGACGCAGTCAAACTGGAAGAGAAACCGGGCGTCGACAAGACCGTGACCATCAAGGTCGGTCTGTCCAAGACCTTCCACGAACAAGCGCCGGAGCTGGTGGCCGTGCTGGAAAAGGTCAACCTGCCGATCGACCTGCTGAACCAGAACCTGGGCCGCATGGCGAAGGAACGTATCGAGTCGCCAAAACTGGCGAAAATCTTCCTCAAGGAACATCCTGAGGTCTGGCATGCGTGGGTCAGTGAAGACGCTGCCAAGAAAATCGACGCGGCGCTGTAGGTCGAATTCCTCCCGGCCAACCGAGAGGCTGGCCGGGGTGTTCGCCGCAATCGCTTGATTGAGTTTCCTGATTGAGAGCCGCTTATGTTTCCCGAAAGCTTTACCTTTTCCATCGCCGACTGGGTCAACGGTTGGGTCGATGCGCTGGTCACCAACTACGGCGATGTGTTCCGCCATATCTCCGACACCCTGCTGTGGGCCATCGTCAATCTTGAAGGCCTGCTGCGCGCCGCGCCGTGGTGGTTGATGCTGGCCATCGTCGGCGTCGTGGCCTGGCATGCGACGCGCAAAGTCGTGACCACCGCCGTGATCGTCGGTCTGTTGTTCCTGGTCGGCGCCGTCGGCCTGTGGGACAAGTTGATGCAGACCCTCGCGCTGATGATGGTGGCGACGGTCATTTCGGTACTGATCGGCGTACCGCTGGGGATTCTCTCGGCGCGCAGCAATCGCCTGCGTTCGGTGCTGATGCCGCTGCTCGACATCATGCAGACCATGCCGAGCTTCGTGTACCTGATTCCGGTGCTGATGCTGTTCGGCCTGGGCAAGGTGCCGGCGATTTTCGCCACCGTGATCTATGCCGCGCCACCGCTGATCCGCCTGACCGATCTAGGCATCCGCCAGGTCGACGGCGAAGTGATGGAAGCGATCAACGCCTTCGGCGCCAACCGCTGGCAGCAACTGTTCGGCGTGCAACTGCCGCTGGCCCTGCCGAGCATCATGGCCGGGATCAACCAGACCACCATGATGGCCCTGTCGATGGTGGTGATCGCCTCGATGATCGGCGCCCGTGGCCTGGGTGAAGATGTGCTGGTGGGCATTCAGACCCTCAACGTCGGACGCGGCCTGGAAGCCGGTCTGGCGATCGTGATTCTCGCAGTGGTCATCGACCGCATTACCCAGGCGTATGGTCGGCCACGGCATGAGGTGAGCAAATGAGCAACGCAACCGTGAGCAAGATCGAAGTCAAAAACGTCTTCAAGATTTTCGGCAACCGCGCCAAGGACGCCCTGGCGATGGTCGGCCAGGGCAAGACCAAGGATCAGGTGCTGAACGAAACCGGTTGCGTGGTCGGGGTCAACGACTTGTCCCTGAGCATCGGCACCGGCGAGATCTTCGTGATCATGGGCCTGTCCGGTTCCGGCAAATCGACGCTGGTGCGTCACTTCAACCGCCTGATCGACCCGACCAGCGGCGCGATCCTGGTGGACGGCGTGGACATCCTGCAATACGACATGGAAGCCCTGCGCGAATTTCGCCGGCACAAGATCAGCATGGTGTTCCAGAGCTTCGGTCTGCTGCCGCACAAGACCGTGCTCGACAACGTCGCCTACGGCCTGAAAGTGCGCGGCGAGAGCAAGCAGCTGTGCGCCGAACGCGCGCTGCACTGGATCAACACCGTGGGCCTCAAGGGCTACGAAAACAAATACCCGCACCAGCTCTCCGGCGGCATGCGCCAGCGTGTAGGTCTGGCCCGGGCATTGGCGGCGGACACCGACATCATCCTGATGGACGAAGCGTTCAGTGCGCTCGATCCGTTGATCCGCGCGAGATGCAGGACCAGTTGCTGGAGCTGCAAAGACCCTGCACAAGACCATCGTCTTCATCACCCACGACCTCGACGAGGCCGTGCGCATCGGCAACCGCATCGCGATCCTCAAGGACGGCCGCCTGATCCAGGTCGGTACGCCGAAAGAGATCCTGCATTCGCCGGCGGACGAATATGTCGACCGCTTCGTGCAGCGGCGGGCGGCGGTGGTTTAAACAGATTTGTGTTGGCTGGGCCGGCCCCATCGTCGGAGCGCCGCCCGGAGCAGGCTCGCTCCACAGTTGGAATGCGGTCTCCTGTGGGAGCGAGCTTGCTCCGGGCGGCGATCCGACGATAGCGTCGGCAAAGCTGCATCAAGGTTCGGATGAGGTTGAAGATGTCCCAGGCTGAAAAAATCGTTATCGCCGACGCTCCGATGCGTTGGCAGGATGTGGTCGCAGTCGCTCGTCATGGCGCGCAGCTCGAGCTGTCGGCCCAGACCTGGGCGCGCATTGAAAACGCGCAGGGCATCGTCCAGCGCATCGTCGCCAGCGGCGAGCGCGCCTATGGCGTGAACACCGGGCTCGGTGCGCTGTGCAACGTTTCGCTGAAAGACGAACAGCTCAGCCAGCTGTCGCGCAACACCTTGCTCAGCCACGCCTGCGGCGTCGGTCCGGTGCTGGCCGATGAGCAGACCCGGGCAATCATGTGCGCCGCGATCCGCAACTACAGCCACGGCAAATCCGGCATTCATCGTCGGGTGGTCGAAGCGCTGCTGGCGCTGCTCAATCGCGGCATCACCCCGCAAGTGCCGTCCCAGGGGTCGGTGGGTTACCTGACCCACATGGCGCACATCGGCATCGCGCTGCTGGGCGTGGGCAATGTCAGCTATCGCGGGCAGATCGTGTCTGCACAGCAGGCGCTGGCCGAAGAGGGCCTGCAACCGGTGCAGCTTGGGGCGAAGGGACGGTCTGTGCCTGGTCAACGGTACGCCGTGCATGACCGGTCTCGGTTGCCTGGCGATCGCCGACGCCACGCGTCTGCTGCAATGGGCCGACGTGATCGGCGCCATGAGCTTCGAAGCCCAGCGCGGCCAGATCGCCGCGTTCGATGCCGAGATCATCGCGCTCAAACCGCATCCGGGCATGCAGCAGGTCGGCGTCAATCTGCGCGCTTTGCTCGATGGCAGCGAAGTGATCGCCGCGAGCAAAGGCATTCGCACGCAGGATGCTTGAGCATCCGCTCGATCCCGCAGGTGCACGGTGCCGCCCGCGATCAATTGGAACACGCGATCAAACAGATCGAAACCGAACTCAACGGCTGCACCGACAACCCGTTGTTGCTGGGCACTCCGGACGACTTCCGGGTGATGTCCCAGGCCAACCCGCACGGGCAATCAGTGGCGCTAGCGGCGGATCTGCTGGCGATTGCGATGGCCGAAATCGGCTCGATTGCCGAGCGGCGTCTGGATCGTCTGATCAACCCGCACGTCAGCGGTCTGCCGGCATTTCTGGTGGCCAATCCGGGGTGAACTCCGGGATGATGATCGTGCAATACGTCGCCGCGTCGCTGTGCGCGGAAAACCGCCAGTTGGCGCAACCGGCGGTGCTCGACAACTACGTCACCTCGGGCTTGCAGGAAGACCATTTGAGCATGGGCACCAACGCCGCGCTGAAGCTGCACCGCGCGCTGGAAAACTGCACGCAGATCCTCGCCATCGAATACCTGCTGGCGGCCCAGGCGTTTGAATTCCTCAAGGAGCAACGCTTCGGCGCGGGCACCGATACCGCCTGGCGACTGCTGCGCGAAAAGATCCCGGCCTACGATCAGGACCGCTGGCTGGCGCCGGATATCGCCGCTGCCGCAAGCGTTCTGAAAGACCCGGATCTGCTGCACAACGCATTACCGAATTTGCACTGAGAAACTACCCATACCAGCGTGCCAAGGCGCGGATCGTCCAAAAGACGAGAGGCGACGGATAACGGAATGCTCCGGAGCGACTGGTAGTTTAATAACAATGCCTCAAAGGAGCATTTAAATGACTGCGCTGAACCTGATCCCCGGCCAACTGAGCCTGGCCCAACTGCGTGACGTTTATCAGAACCCGGTCAAGCTGACCCTCGACAACAGCGCCAGCGCGCAGATCGAGGCCAGCGTGGCCTGCGTCGAGCAGATCCTTGCGGAAAACCGCACCGCCTACGGCATCAACACCGGTTTCGGCCTGCTGGCCTCGACCCGCATCGCCAGCGAAGACCTGGAAAACCTCCAGCGCTCGCTGGTGCTGTCCCACGCCGCCGGTGTCGGCCAGCCGATCAGCGATGAGCTGGTGCGCCTGATCATGGTGCTCAAGGTCAACAGCCTCAGCCGAGGTTTCTCCGGGATCCGTCGCGTGGTGATCGATGCGCTGATCGCGTTGATCAACGCCGAGGTCTATCCGCACATTCCGTTGAAAGGCTCGGTCGGTGCCTCCGGTGACCTCGCGCGCTGGCGCACATGTCGCTGGTGCTGCTGGGCGAGGGCAAGGCGCGTTACAAGGGCGAGTGGATGGAAGCGACCGAAGCGCTGAAAGTCGCCGGTCTGACCCCGCTGACCCTGGCGGCAAAAGAAGGTCTGGCGCTGCTCAACGGTACTCAGGTTTCCACCGCATTCGCGCTGCGCGGTCTGTTCGAAGGTGAAGACCTGTTCGCTGGCGCACTGGCGCTGGGCGGTCTGACGGTGGAAGCGGTGCTCGGTTCGCGTTCGCCGTTCGACGCACGCATCCACGCCGCCCGTGGCCAGAAAGGCCAGATCGACGCCGCTGCCGCTTACCGCGACCTGCTGGGCGAGCGCAGCGAAGTCTCCGACTCGCACCAGAACTGCGAAAAGGTGCAGGACCCGTACTCGCTGCGTTGCCAGCCGCAAGTCATGGGCGCGTGCCTGACCCAGTTCCGCCAGGCCGCCGAAGTGCTGGCCATCGAAGCCAACGCCGTGTCCGACAACCCGCTGGTATTCGCGGCCGAAGGCGACGTGATTTCCGGCGGCAACTTCCACGCCGAACCAGTGGCCATGGCCGCTGACAACATGGCGCTGGCCATTGCCGAAATCGGTTCCCTGAGCGAGCGCCGCATCTCGTTGATGATGGACAAGCACATGTCGCAGCTGCCGCCGTTCCTCGTCGCCAACGGAGGCGTGAACTCCGGCTTCATGATCGCCCAGGTGACCGCTGCGGCCCTGGCCAGCGAGAACAAGGCGCTGTCCCATCCGCATTCGGTGGACAGCCTGCCGACTTCTGCCAACCAGGAAGACCACGTGTCGATGGCCCCGGCTGCCGGCAAGCGCCTGTGGGAAATGCCGAGAACACCCGCGGGATTCTCGCGGTGGAATGGCTGGCGGCGGTGCAGGGCCTGGACCTGCGCAACGGCCTGAAGACTTCGACCAAACTGGAACAGGCCCGCGGGATTCTGCGTCGCGAAGTGCCGTTCTACGAGAAGGACCGCTTCTTCGCACCGGACATCAATGCGGCGACCGAACTGCTGGCTTCGCGGGTGCTGACTGAACTGGTTCCGGCGAAACTGCTGCCGAGCCTGTGATGCATTCATCGCCAGCAGGCTGGCTCCCACAAGAGCACCGCGTAACCTGTGTGAGCCAGCCTGCTGGCGATTCGATTTCGAATATTGTGGAGACTAAGGGATGAAAACCCTCTGGCAACACTGCCACGTCGCAACCATGGCGCAAGGCGTCTACTCGATCATCGAGGATGCGGCCATCGTGACGTCCGGTGCACTCATCGAGTGGATCGGCCCGCGCAGCCAATTGCCGTCAGGCGAATACCCGGCGGTCAATGACCTGCAAGGCGCTTGGGTCACTCCCGGCCTGATCGACTGCCACACCCACACTGTGTTCGGCGGCAACCGCAGCGGCGAATTCGAGAAGCGCCTGCAAGGCGTCAGCTATGCAGAGATCGCCGCCGCCGGCGGCGGCATCGCCAGCACCGTGCGCGCCACGCGCGAAGCCTCGGAAGACGAGCTGTTCGCCAGCGCCGCCAAACGCTTGAAAAGCCTGATGCGCGACGGGCGTGACCACGATCGAAATGAAGTCCGGCTACGGCCTCGATCTGGCCAGCGAGCGCAAGATTTTGCGGGTCATCCGTCGCCTCGCCGCCGAGCTGCCGATCAGCGTGCGCAGCACCTGCCTGGCCGCCCATGCATTGCCGCCGGAGTACAAGGATCGCGCCGACGATTACATCGATCACATCTGCGCCGAGATGCTGCCCGCGCTGGCTGCCGAAGGCCTGGTCGATGCGGTGGATGCGTTCTGCGAATACCTGGCGTTCTCCCCGGAGCAGGTCGAGCGGGTGTTCATTACCGCGCAAAAACTCAATCTGCCGGTGAAGCTGCACGCCGAGCAATTGTCGTCGCTGCACGGCTCCAGCCTCGCTGCGCGCTACCACGCATTGTCCGCCGATCACCTGGAGTTCATGGACGAAGCCGACGCCATCGCCATGGCCGAGTCCGATACCGTCGCGGTGCTGTTGCCGGGGGCGTTCTACTTCCTGCGCGAAACACAGTTGCCACCGATGGACGCCCTGCGCAAACACAAGGTGAAAATCGCCATCGCCAGCGACCTCAACCCCGGCACCTCGCCGGCGCTGTCGTTGCGCCTGATGCTGAACATGGCCTGCACCTGTTTCCGCATGACTCCGGAGGAAGCCCTGGCCGGCGCCACGATTCATGCGGCACAAGCCTTGGGCATGGCCGACACCCACGGTTCGCTGGAAGTCGGCAAGGTCGCCGATTTTGTCGCCTGGCAGATCGACCGCCCGGCGGATCTGGCGTACTGGCTGGGTGGTGAACTGGACAAACGCGTCGTGCGTCACGGCGTTGAATCAAGTCTGTAGGAGAGCGGTTGTGGATAAGGTTCTGAACTTCAAACAAGGTCGCGTGCCGCTGCTGATCAGCATGCCCCACGCCGGCGTACGCCTGACCCCGGTGGTCGAGGCCGGGTTGATCCCGGACGCGAAAAGCCTGCCGGACACCGACTGGCATATTCCGCAGCTCTACGATTTCGCCGCCGAACTGGGCGCCAGCACCCTGGCGGCCGAGTACTCGCGATTCGTCATCGACCTGAACCGGCCGTCCGACGACAAACCGCTGTACGCCGGCGCCACCACCGGTCTGTACCCGGCGACGCTGTTCGATGGCATTCCTTTGTTCAAGGAAGGGCAGGAGCCGTCGAAAGAAGAACGTGCGACGTATCTGGAGCAGATCTGGACGCCGTATCACCGCACCTTGCGGGAAGAGCTGGCGCGGCTAAAAGCCGAGTTCGGTTACGCACTGCTGTTCGATGCGCATTCGATCCGCTCGATCATCCCGCACCTGTTCGATGGCAAGCTGCCGGACTTCAATCTCGGCACTTTCAACGGCGCCAGTTGCGATCCGCAGTTGGCCACGCAACTGGAAGCGATCTGCGCCCGCCACGACGATTACAGCCATGTGCTGAACGGACGCTTCAAGGGCGGCCACATTACCCGTCACTACGGTAACCCGGCCGAGAACATCCACGCCGTGCAACTGGGAACTGGGCCAGTGCACCTACATGGAAGAGTTCGAACCGTTCCGCTACCGCGCCGATCTGGCGGAGCCGACGCGGGTGGTGCTCAAGGAGTTGCTGCAGGGGCTGCTTGCCTGGGGCGCGACTCGCTACAAATCCTGAATACACACCAGGAACCCTGTGGGAGCGAGCTTGCTCCCACAGTTTTTGTGGTGACCACAGGTTTGTGCACGGCTTGGGTCGCCACCGTGCAAATCCCGGTCGCCACAGTTCGCTTTTCCCGCTCGTCTGCTGCGTAATGTTTCGGCCACGGTGCAAGAAGACACCGATCCGAACAATAACCCGCTGCCGCACGAGACGATCCCACATGAAAAGACTGTTCACTCGTTGTGCGTTAATCCTGACCGGCAGTGCGCTGCTCAGCGCCGGCGCCATGGCTTCTGACGATGCATCCTGCAAAACCGTGCGCATGGGCGTGGTCAACTGGACCGACGTGATCGCCACCAGCGGCATGGCAGACGTGCTGCTCAACGGCCTCGGTTACGAAAGCAAACAGACCAGCGCCGTCCAGCAAATCATCTTCGCGGGCATCCGCGACAAGCGCCTCGATATCTTCCTCGGCTACTGGAAACCGGCGATGGACAAGAACATCGCGCCATTCCTCGCCGCCAAATCAGGTCAAGGTCATGGACAAGCCCAGCTGGCCGACGCCCAGGCGACCCTGGCGGTTCCGGACTATTGGCGGCGGCAGGGCTGAAGACCTTCGGCGACATCGCAAAATTCAAGGATCAGCTCGGCGGCAAGATTTACGGCATCGAGCCGGCAGCGGCGCCAACACCACGATCAAGACCATGATCGAAACCAACCATTTCGGCCTGAAGGATTTCAAGATCGTCGAATCCGGTGAGGCCGGCATGCTCGCCGCCGTGCAGCGGGCGGTGAACCGCAAGGAGTTCGTGGTGTTCGTCGGCTGGACCCCGCACCCGATGAACATCAACATGAAAATCACCTACCTGACCGGCAGCGAAGACGTCTACGGCCCCCAACGAAGGCGCCGCCACTGTTTCCACCGTCACCGCGCCGGACTACGCCGAGCGCTGCCCGAACGTCCATCGACTGCTGGAAAACCTGACCTTCACCGCCGCCCAGGAAAGCCAGTTGATGGTGCCGATCATGGAGCGCAAGACGCCGCAGGAAGTGGCTAAGACCTGGCTGCGTGAGCATCCCGAAGACCTGCAACGCTGGCTGGTGGGTGTCAGCAGTTTCGATGGCAAGGACGGTGTGGCCACGGTTAAGGCCAGCCTGAAAAACTGATGGGCACTTATCCACTCTCGCCGTCGATGGCGGCGTTCGTTGCCAGAACCGAAAGCTTTGCCAGCGAGGACAGCAGCCTCGGCGGATTGCGCAAATCCTATGACGCCATGTGCCGCGCGTTCACGCCCGAACGGCCGGCGGGTCTGGAGGTGGTGATTTCCAGTTGAGCGGGGTGGCGGTGCGTTCGTATCGCCCGCCTGTCCGGCCCATCGGCCAGTGGCTGGCCGTGCGTGTTGTATCTGCACGGCGGCGGTTGGTGGTCGGCGGGCTGGATTCCCATGACTCATCTGCTGCGAGCTGGCCATGGCGCTCGGGGCAATGGTGGTGGCGGTGGATTACCGGCTGGCGCCGGAGCATCCGTTCCCGGCCGGTTTCGAGGACTGCCTGAGCGTCTGGCGCGCGTTGCGCAGCGGGCCGTTCTGGTTCGATCCCGGACGGATGCTGGTGGCGGGCGACAGCGCCGGGGGCAATCTGGCGGCGGCGCTGTGCCTGGCGCTGCGCGATGCCGGCGAGCCGCTGCGGCGCGCAGGTCTTGATCTATCCGGGGCTGGGAGGCGACGAGCAGTTAGCGTCACGCAGCGAATGCGCCGATGCGCCGTTGCTCGCCAGCAGCGATGTCGATTGTTATCACGCCTTGTACCTGCGCGGCACCGCGAAGCCGAACGCTTATGCGATGCCGTTGCTGGCCGGGGACTTCAGCGGTTTGCCCCCGGCCTGGATTGCGGTGGCGCAGTTCGATCCGTTGCGTGACGACGGCGTGTGTTACGCCGAACGGCTGAACGCGGCGGGCGTCGACGCGGCGCTGTACTACGGCGAAGGGGCTGGTTCATGGCTGCCTGCGAGCGCGGCATCAGGTCGCCGAGGTCGATCGTCTCTTTGAGAACCTGCTGGGGTTCATGGCTGACAAATTGTGACAGCGCGCGGGCATGCTCATTGACGTAAATCGGGTTTATGATGCCGGACGGCAGAATAATAGAAGTCCCCTCAGGGATGACCTCGACCCCTTACGGAAGCGCGCAATGCAGACTTGTTTCCGCAGATCAAACCTCACGCACGGCACGATCTGGCCGTCGATGACACCCATACGCTGTACGTCGACGAAAGCGGTTCGCCGGAAGGTTTGCCGGTGGTGTTCATCCACGGCGGTCCCGGCGCCGGGTGCGACGCCCAGAGTCGCCGCTACTTCGATCCGAACCTGTATCGCATTGTCACCTTCGACCAGCGCGGTTGCGGTCGCTCCACGCCCCACGCCAGCCTGGAAAACAACACCACCTGGGATCTGGTCGAAGACCTTGAGCGCATTCGTAAACATCTGGGCATTGATAAATGGGTGCTGTTCGGCGGTTCCTGGGGTTCGACCCTGGCGCTTGCCTACGCGCAGACCCACCCGGAGCGCGTACATGGGCTGATCCTGCGCGGGATCTTTCTCTGCCGTCCGCAGGAAATCGAATGGTTCTACCAGGCCGGCGCCAGCCGTCTGTTCCCCGATTACTGGCAGGACTACCTTGCGCCGATTCCGCTGGACGAGCGCGACGACCTGCTCAGCGCTTTCCACAAACGCCTGACCGGCAACGACCAGATCGCCCAGATGCATGCGGCCAAGGCCTGGTCGACCTGGGAAGGGCGCACCGCGACCCTGCGCCCGAACCCGCTGGTGGTCGACCGCTTCTCCGAACCGCAGCGCGCCCTGTCGATCGCGCGGATCGAATGCCACTACTTCACCAACAATGCGTTCCTTGAGCCAAACCAGTTGATTCGCGACATGGGCAAGATCGCCCATCTGCCGGGCGTGATCATCCATGGTCGCTACGACGTGATCTGTCCGCTCGACAATGCCTGGGAACTGCATCAGGCCTGGCCGAACAGCGAGCTGCAGGTGATTCGCGATGCCGGCCACGCTGCGTCCGAACCGGGCATCACCGATGCACTGGTGCGCGCCGCCAGCAAAATGGCCCGTCGTCTGCTCGACCTGCCGCCCGAAGAAGCATGAAGGGTCTTTTGCAGCGCGTGAGAGGCGCGCGGGTCGAAGTGGCGGGAGAGGTGGTCGGCAGCGTCGATCAGGGTTTATTGTGCTGGTGGCGGTCGAACCCGACGACACGCCGGCCAGTGCCGACAAACTTCTGCATAAGCTGCTTAACTATCGAGTGTTCAGTGACGCCGAGGGCAAGATGAATCTGTCCCTGGCGGATGTGGGCGGCGGGTTGCTGCTGGTCTCTCAGTTCACCCTCAGCTGCCGACACCAAAAGCGGGTTGCGCCCGAGTTTCTCGACCGCCGCCCCTCCGGCGCTGGGCGAAGAATTATTCGACTATCTATTAAGCAAAGCGAAACAGATGCATGGCACAGTGGCATCAGGTAGATTCGCGCGGATATGCAGGTGCACCTGGTCAACGATGGCCCGGTAACCTTCCTGTTACAGACATGAAAGCGCTTGAAACATCTTTTTAAGGGCTTTTCGACTGAAAACAGGGATTTTCGCGATAAATACTTTGTTACCCCCTGATGCGTTGTCACGCGGGCTACTAGATAATCGCGCGCTACGGGGATCAGCGTTCGTTGGTCCATTTTGACTTAGGTAGAGACTTGTCCGGATCCGATTGGGGAATCATTTTGACCCAGCGGAGTCGGAACAATGCTCGCCAACTTGCAAGGGTGTCCTGCAAGGTCGGTTTTTTGTACCGAATCCCTCACAGGCACTTCATCTGGCCGTTGGTTTATTGATCTGTTTTCGGCGAGGGTTGCTCGTGATTGTAAGTCCCTGTAATGCAGCAAAATTGTCTGCCAAACGCTTGCGCAGCGCTCTGGTAGCGGCTCGGCAGTACTCTGCCTGCTCAGCGCCGGCCAGCTTTGGGCATTCAATCTTGACGATGTGTCGGCCAAGGCCAAGAGCTGGCCGGGCAGAAGTTCGAAGCCCCGCGCAGCAACCTGCCGAACGAATTCCGTGAAATGAAATTCGCGGACTACCAGAAGATTCGTTTCCGCACCGAAAAGGCCGAATGGGCCGACCAGAAGACCCCCTTCAAGCTGTCCTTCTATCACCAGGGCATGCACTTCGATACGCCGGTGAAAATCAACGAAATCACCGCGAACACCGTCGAAGAGATCAAATACGATCCGAGCCGTTTCGATTTCGGCGACCTGCAGTTCGATCCGAAGGCCACCGAACAACTGGGCTACGCCGGTTTCCGTGTGCTGTACCCGATCAACAAGGCGGACAAGCAAGACGAAATCATGACCATGCTGGGCGCGAGCTACTTCCGCGTCGTCGGCAAGGGTCACACCTACGGTCTGTCGGCCCGTGGCCTGGCGATCGATACCGCTTTGCCGTCCGGCGAAGAATTCCCGCGTTTTCGCGAGTTCTGGATTCAGCAGCCGAAGCCGGGCGACAAGCACCTGGTGATCTTCGCCCTGCTGGATTCGCCTCGTGCGACCGGCGCCTACCGTCTGATCCTGCGCCCTGGCAGCGACACCATTGTCGACGTCAAGGGCCAGATGTACCTGCGTGACAAGGTCGGCAAGCTCGGCATCGCGCCGCTGACCAGCATGTTCCTGTTCGGCGCCAACCAGCCGTCGAAAGTGCTCAACTACCGTCCGTGAACTGCACGACTCCAGCGGTCTGTCGATCCATGCCGGCAACGGCGAGTGGATCTGGCGTCCGCTGAACAACCCGAAACACTTGGCTGTCAGCCAGTTCAGCGTCGAGAACCCGCGTGGTTTCGGTCTGCTGCAACGTGGCCGTGACTTCAGCCACTACGAAGACCTCGACGACCGCTACGACAAGCGCCCAAGTGCCTGGATCGAGCCGAAGGGCGACTGGGGCAAGGGCACCGTCGATCTGGTCGAGATCCCGACCGCCGACGAAACCAACGACAACATCGTTGCGTTCTGGAGCCCGGAAAAACTGCCGGGAGCCTGGCCAGCCGCTGGACTTTGCCTACCGCATGCACTGGACCATCGACGAAGCGCGCTGCACGCGCCGGACAGCGCGTGGGTCAACCAGACCCTGCGTTCGACCGGTGACGTCAAGCAATCGAACCTGATCCGTCAGCCGGATGGCAGCGTGGCCTACCTGGTCGACTTCGAAGGCCCGTCCCTGGCCGCTTTGGCCCCGGATGCAGACGTTCGCAGCCAGGTCAGCGTCGGCGATAACGCCGAGCTGGTCGAGAACAGCGTGCGCTACAACCCGGAAACCAAGGGCTGGCGCCTGACCCTGCGGATGAAGATCAAGGACCGAGCAAGTCCACCGAGATGCGCGCAGCCCTGGTGCAGCCAGTGGTGACCGCTGATCTGGCGAAGTCTTCGGTACCGACGTCCAATTCGTCGGTGGCCAAGGCCGACAAGGTTGCCGCCAAGCAACAAGAGAAAGCCGACAAGGAAGCCAAGGGCCGCCGAGGCCAAACAGGCCGACGCCAAGCCGGTTGCAGATGCCAAGGACAAGGCCAACAAAGACGCCAAGCAGCCAGCCGCTGCGGACGCGGCCCCAGCCACACCGGAATCGGCACCGACTGAAGAAGTCCTGACCGAGACCTGGAGCTATCAGTTGCCTGCCGATGAGTAACTCTCAAGTACAGCCAGAGACTCTGTCCGAGTACCTGGCGCATCTGCCGATGACCGACGAGCAGCGCGCGGAACTCGCGGGCTGCCAGTCCTTCAGCGAATTGCATGAACGCCTGTCGTCCAAGACCTTTGACGCACCGACCGAAGCCGCCCAGGCTTCGGTGGGCAAGCGCCTGATCCTGAGCACCGCCGAAGAGCTGCAAGACGCGGAAATGCTGGTGCTCGACGCCAGCGGCCGGGTCAGCATGAAGGCCACGCCGCCGATCCGTCGGACCAAGGTCGTGCCGGAGCCGTGGCGCACCAACATTCTGGTGCGTGGCTGGCGTCGCCTGACCGGCCGGACCAACCCGCCGCAACCGCCGAAGGACGCCAACGTGCTGCCGGCGGCGCGCTGGCGCACGGTCGGTTCGATCCGTCGCTACATTCTGCTGGTGCTGATGCTGGGTCAGACCATCGTCGCCGGCTGGTACATGAAAGGCATCATGCCGTACCAGGGCTGGTCGTTCGTCGATCTGGAAGAAGTCCTGCATCAACCGCTGCTGCAAACCGCCACGCAAGTGCTGCCGTATGCGCTGCAAACCAGCATTCTGATCATGTTCGGGATTCTGTTCTGCTGGGTGTCGGCCGGTTTCTGGACCGCGCTGATGGGCTTCCTCGAATTGCTCACCGGCCACGATAAATACCGGATCTCCGGTAAAAGTGCCGGCAACGAGCCGATTCCGAAAGACGCGCGCACCGCACTGGTGATGCCGATCTGCAACGAAGACGTGCCGCGGGTGTTCGCCGGTCTGCGCGCGACGTTCGAGTCGGTCGCCGCTACCGGCGACCTGGACCGTTTCGACTTCTTCGTCCTCAGTGACAGTAACGACACCGACATCTGCGTTGCCGAGCAGCAGGCCTGGCTGGACGTCTGCCGCGAAGCCAAGGGCTTCGGCAAGATCTTCTATCGCCGCCGTCGCCGCCGCGTCAAACGCAAGAGCGGCAACCTCGACGACTTCTGCCGTCGCTGGGGCGGTGACTATAAGTACATGGTCGTGCTCGACGCCGACTCGGTCATGAGCGGCGAGTGTCTGACCAGTCTGGTGCGCCTGATGGAGGCCACGCCGGACGCCGGTATCATCCAGACCGCGCCGCGCGCTTCGGGCATGGACACGCTGTATGCCCGCATGCAGCAGTTCGCCACCCGCGTGTACGGTCCGCTGTTCACCGCCGGCCTGCACTTCTGGCAGTTGGGTGAATCCCACTACTGGGGTCACAACGCGATCATCCGCATGAAGCCGTTCATCGACCACTGCGCCCTGGCGCCGTTGCCGGGCAAAGGTGCGTTTTCCGGTGCGATCCTCTCTCACGACTTCGTTGAAGCTGCGCTGATGCGCCGTGCCGGCTGGGGCGTGTGGATTGCCTACGATCTGCCGGGCAGCTACGAAGAACTGCCGCCGAACCTGCTCGACGAGCTCAAGCGTGACCGTCGCTGGTGCCACGGCAACCTGATGAACTTCCGTCTGTTCCTGGTCAAAGGCATGCACCCGGTGCACCGCGCGGTGTTCCTGACCGGCGTGATGTCTTACCTGTCGGCGCCGCTGTGGTTCTTCTTCCTGGTGCTGTCGACCGCGCTGCTGGCGGTGAACACGCTGATGGAGCCGCAGTACTTCCTCGAACCGCGCCAGCTCTATCCGCTGTGGCCGCAATGGCACCCGGACAAGGCGATCGCGCTGTTCTCGACGACCATCGTGCTGCTGTTCCTGCCGAAGCTGTTGAGCATCATCCTGATCTGGGCCAGGGCGCGAAAGAGTTCGGCGGCAAGTTCAAGGTGACCGTGTCGATGCTGCTGGAGATGCTGTTCTCCATGCTGCTGGCGCCGGTACGGATGATTTTCCACACCCGTTTCGTTCTGGCCGCGTTCCTCGGCTGGGCCGCGACCTGGAACTCGCCGCAGCGTGACGACGACTCGACGCCATGGAGCGAAGCCGTCAAGCGCCACGGTCCGCAGACCCTGCTGGGCTTCTTCTGGGCGCTGCTGGTGATCTGGCTGAACCCGAGCTTCCTGTGGTGGCTGGTGCCGATCGTCGGTTCGCTGATGCTGTCGATTCCGGTGTCGGTGATTTCCAGTCGCGTCGGTCTGGGCCTCAAATCCCGTGACGAGAGCCTGTTCCTCATCCCCGAGGAATACAATCCGCCACAGGCGCTGCTGGCCACCGATCAGTACACCCACGAAAACCGCTGGCACGCACTGAATGACGGCTTCATCCGCGCGGTGGTCGATCCACAGCAGAACGCCCTGGCGTGCTCGCTGGCGACCTCGCGTCACGGTCAGGCCGAGCCGATTGAATGGCTGCGCCAGGAACGTGTGCGTCACGCGATCAAGGTCGGCCCGGCCGGCTGAACAACCATGATCGTCTGCAACTGCTGAGCGATCCGGTGGCCCTGGCCCGTCTGCACGAGCAGGTGTGGGCCGAAGGTCACGCCGAGTGGCTGGATGCATGGCGGGCTTCGGTGAAAGCCGATCCCCACGCGCCGCTGCTGCCGCTCAAGCCTGTGAGCTTGCAGGCGCAACCGGCCTGATGAAGAAACCCCGCGAAAGCGGGGTTTTTTTTGC
Source organism: Allium fistulosum (assembly GCA_030737815.1). Taxonomy (NCBI): domain Eukaryota; kingdom Viridiplantae; phylum Streptophyta; class Magnoliopsida; order Asparagales; family Amaryllidaceae; genus Allium; species Allium fistulosum. The sequence goes on along the minus strand of JASFAW010000009.1, from coordinate 43,135,805 downwards.
CTGCCGATTAGCGTCGCGGATCACTCGTTCCCACGCTCTGCGGGGGAATGCAGCCCGCGACGCTCTGTGTTCCATCCGGCACCAACCGATCAAAAAACCTTGTGCAAACGGACGAGTGCGTTAGCATCCGTCCCCGAATTGGCGCACCCGGACAATCTTGTCCATTTCTGTCGGTTTTCGCGCCGCAAACGCAATGTTTTGGGGACTTGAAGATGAAGAAGTATCTGTCGATGCTGCTGGTCGGCGTCACGGCACTGGTTGCAGTCAATGCGGCGCAGGCCGGCGCAATCGACGACGCGGTCAAGCGCGGCTCGTTGAAAGTCGGCATGGATCCGACCTACATGCCGTTCGAGATGACCAACAAGCGCGGCGAAATCATCGGTTTCGAAGTCGACATCCTCAAAGCCATGACCAAGGCCATGGGCGTCAAGCTGGAGCTGGTCTCCACCGGTTACGACGGGATCATCCCGGCGTTGATGACCGACAAGTTCGACATGATCGGCAGCGGCATGACCCCTGACCCAGGAACGCAACCTGCGCCTGAACTTCAGCGAACCGTTCATCGTGGTCGGCAGACCCTGCTGATCCGCAAGGAGCTGGAAGGCACCATCAAGTCCTATAAAGACCTGAACACCGCCGACTACCGCATCACCTCCAAGCTCGGCACCACCGGCGAGATGGTCGCCAAAAAACTGATCTCCAAGGCCAAGTACCACGGCTACGACAACGAGCAGGAAGCCGTGCTCGATGTGGTCAACGGCAAGGCTGACGCCTTCATCTACGACGCGCCGTACAACGTTGTCGCGGTGAACAAGGTCGGCGCCGGCAAACTGGTGTTCCTCGACAAGCCGTTCACCTACGAGCCACTGGCCTTCGGTCTGAAGAAGGGTGACTACGACAGCATCAACTTCATCAACAACTTCCTGCACCAGATCCGCGAAGACGGCACCTACGATCGCATTCATGACAAGTGGTTCAAGAGCACCGAGTGGCTCAAGGACATGGAATAAGCGCTGGTCAGACTGACGCGTCGAGCCCATCGCCAGCAGGCTGGCTCCCACAATGGAATGCATTTCCCTGTGGGAGCGAGCCTGCTCGCGATAGCGGCCCTCCTGGCGACACAGAATTCGGAACCTGCAAATCCAATGAAACAGAAAAAAGCCCAATGGCCCTGGCACGTTCTGACCGTGCTGGTGCTGGTCGGCCTGGCCGGCGCGCTGTATTACGCCACGTCGCTGATGTCCTACGAATGGCGCTGGAACCGTGTGCCGCAGTACTTCGCCTATCAGGCCGAGGAACCCAGCGCGCGACCGACATTTCCACGTCAGCGAACTGGTGCGCCAGGGCGGCAGCGCGCAGGTCACCCTGCGCAACGATGCCGGTGACGAGCAGCACCTGACCGTCGACGAAAACAGCCTGCAATTCGCTCAGGGCGACGATGTGGCCGAAGGCGACGTCGTGGGCGTGACGCGGCATTGGGCGGCGGGTCCGCTGCTGTGGGGCCTGTGGACCACGCTTTGGCTGTCGGTGGTGTCCGGCGTGCTGGGCCTGCTGATCGGTCTGGCCACCGGGCTGTGCCGGCTGTCGAGCAACCCGACCCTGCGCGACCTGTCGACGATCTATGTCGAACTGGTGCGCGGTACGCCGCTGCTTGTGCAGATCTTCATTTTCTATTTCTTCATCGGCACGGTGATGAACCTGTCCCGGGAGTTCGCCGGGATTGCCGCGCTGTCGCTGTTCACCGGCGCCTACGTGGCGGAAATCATCCGTTCCGGTGTGCAGTCGATTGCCCGCGGCCAGAACGAAGCGGCGCGTTCGCTGGGTCTGAGTTGCCGGCCAGTCGATGCGTCATGTGGTGCTGCCGCAGGCATTCAAGCGCGTGCTGCCACCGCTGGCCGGGCAGTTCATCAGTCTGGTCAAAGACACCTCGCTGGTGTCGGTGATCGCCATCACCGAGCTGCTGAAAAGCGGCCGGGAAGTCATCACCACGTCGTTCTCGCCGTTCGAGATCCTGTTCTGCGTTGCCGGCCTGTACCTGTTGATCAACCTGCCGCTGTCGAAATCGCCAGCCGGCTTGAGCGGAGGCTCGCGCAAAGTGATTGAAGTCCGCGATCTGGTAAAAGTCTTCGACACCCGTGGGCAAGTGGTGCGCGCGGTGGATAACGTCAGCACGTCTGTGGCCAAGGGCGAAGTGCTGGTGGTGATCGGCCCGTCCGGTTCCGGCAAGTCGACCTTCCTGCGTTGCCTTAATGGTCTGGAAGAATTCGATTCCGGCTCGGTAAGCATCGACGGCCTGCAACTGGCTGACCCCGAAAACCGACGTTAACGCCTACCGCCGCGAAGTCGGCATGGTGTTCCAGCATTTCAATCTGTTCCGCACATGACCGTGCTGGAAAACCTGTGCCTGGCACAGAAAGTCGTGCGCAAGCGCGGCCAGAAGGAAAGCGAGGCCAAGGCTTTGGCATTGCTGGAGAAGGTCGGGATTGCCCAGAAGGCCCGCGAATATCCGTCGCGCCTGTCCGGCGGTCAGCAGCAGCGCGTGGCGATTGCCGGGCGCTGGCGATGGACCCCAAGGTCATGCTGTTCGACGAGCCGACCTCGGCCCTCGACCCGGAAATGGTCGGCGAAGTGCTGGACGTGATGAAAAACCTGGCCGTGGAAGGCATGACCATGGTCTGCGTGACCCACGAAATGGGCTTCGCCCGGGAAGTGGCGGATCGGGTGCTGTTCTTCGATCACGGCAAACTGCTGGAAGACGCCTCGCCGGCGGAGTTCTTCGATGCACCGAAGGATCCACGAGCCAGGCGTTCCTGCGGCAAGTCCTGTAACTGCGGCGTCTCCCGTGACGCCTTCGCGAGCAGGCTCGCTCCCACATTGGACCGCGTCCGCTCGGACAACTCGGTCGACTGTGGGAGCGAGCCTGCTCGCGAATGGCCTCACCTCGGTTCACAGTGAACCGAGGCCAATGAATCACTTCAAAACCTTGAACCGGCCCACCAGCGTTTGCAGGTGTGTGCCCAGGCGCGCCAGCTCGACGCTGGAGGCCGCCGTCTCTTCACTGGCCGCCGAGGTCTGATCCGAGACATCCCGCACGTTCAGCACGCTACGGTTGATCTCTTCAGCCACGGCGCTCTGCTGCTCGGCCGCCGCGGCGATCTGCTGGTTCATCGCCTGAATTGCCGAAACGGTGCGAGTGATGCTCTCCAGCGAGCCACCGGCACGCCGGGTCAGCTCGACACTAGCTGTCGGTCAGGGTGCGGCTGTTGTCCATGATCGTCGCCACTTGCTGGGGTGCCGTTCTGCAGGCCGACGATCAGCTCTTCGATCTCTTCGGTGGACTTCTGAGTGCGCTGGGCGAGGCTGCGGACTTCGTCGGCAACCACCGCAAAGCCGCGACCGGCTTCACCGGCACGGGCGGCTTCGATGGCGGCGTTGAGGGCCAGCAGGTTGGTTTGCTGGGCCACGGACTTGATCACGTCGAGCACGCTGCCGATCTTGTCGCTTTCGCGCTTTGAGCTCGCCCATGGCCTCGGTGGAGTGGCCGACTTCGGCGGCCAGGCGTTCGATCTGGGCGATGGCCTCGCCAACCACCTTGTCACCTTCACGGGCCTGCTGGTCGGCGGCGACCGCTGCTTCCGAAGCTTCCTCGGCGTTACGCGCGACTTCTTGCACGGTGGCGGCCATTTCGTTCATGGCGGTGGCGACCTGGTCGGTTTCGACTTTCTGATTGTTGACCCCGGCGCTGGTCTGCTCGGTCACCGCGGACAACTCTTCGGCGGCGCTGGCGATCTGGGTCACGCCGTCGCTGATGCCGCCGATCAATTCGCGCAGGCCCTGGGTCATGCTCTGCATCGAGCGCTGCAATTGACCGAGTTCGTCACGGCGCAGGGACACCAGATTGTGGGTCAGGTCACCGGCGGCCACGCGTTCGGCGACTTTCAGGGTCTGCTCCAGCGGAATGATGATCTGCCGGGTGATCGCCCAGGCCGCGAGCAGACCGAAGGCCAGGGCCAGCAGAGTGGCGATCATCAGCATGTTTTTGGCGTGCGCGCGTCGGTGTCGCGGACGATGGTCTGGGATACCGTGAGCTTCTTGCTGACGTCGAGCAGGATGTCGCCTTGGGCCGACATGCGAGCCAGTGCCTTGGCGTTGTTCACCTGGGAGTCGCGGAACTGGCTGACGGCAGCGCGGTAAGCCTTCAGCGATTCGGTGCCTGTTGCAGGTTGGCGATGTGTTGCTCGGGCAGTTTGCTCGGCAGGCTTTCCAGATTGTTCAGGGCGGCGGCGATGGCATCCAGCGCCGGTTGTTCGGCTTCGGCCTTGCCGCTGTAGGTGTAGCCGCGCACCTGATAGCGCGCCTGCTGCAGCAGTTTGCTCAGCTCGATCACGCTGTTGAATTGCGCGACGCTGTCGCCTTGCAGCAGGGATTTCTCGACTTCGCTGACCTTGGCCACGGCGTTATCGGCGCTGGCGCCGAGTTTGCTGCGGGCGTCTTCCCGCTGCACGGTGGCCTGAGTCATGTCGGCAAAGGCGCGTTTGTACTCGGGCGACCGCCGCCAGTTGCTGATCGATCATGGCCACGTCGGACGGTTGCTCGATCATAGCCGCGGGCGCTTTGCAGGCCGGCGTCGAGTTTGCCGAGCAGATCGTTGACCGCACCGGGGCCCTGTTCGCCACGGCGGGCTTCATAGTCCAGACGCGCCAGGCGCAGGTCCTTGGTCAGCTCGTTGAGGCTGGAGATGAAGCCGAGCTTGTCGCCCCGGCTGATGATGCCGCTCATCGCCGGTCCAGCCGGTGAAGGTGATCAACAGGGTCAGCAGCAGCACCAGGCCGAAACCGATTCCAAGCTTACGTTTGACGCTGACGTTTCCAAGACTCTCGGCTAACCAACGGTACATGCGACGACTCCCTCGGACCACTAATTGGACTTATGGGGAGGGTATCGGCCGCATGATGGCAATCTGTAACGCCTTTTGTCTGACGAGACTTCAGAACAGCCGGCGAGCAGTGCGGTGACGGCGGTTTCGACCGCAGGATTCGCATCGCCCAAGCTGCACCGGTTGCAGCCCGGCCTTGGCCAGCAGATCGATTTCGTAGGGAATCCAGCCACCCTCGGGGCCAATGGCCAGGGTTACCGGTTCGCTGAGGGCGCGGGGGCAGGGCGGGAAGTTGCCCGGATGACGACCAGACCGAGGGTGCCGTCGGTGATGGCCGGCAGGCGATCTTCGACGAACGGCTTGAAGCGCTTCTCGATGATGATTTCCGGCAGCACGGTATCGCGGGCCTGTTCGAGGCCGAGGATCAGTTGTTCGCGGATGGCGTCCGGCTCCAGGAACGGCGTCTGCCAGAAGCTTTTCTCGACCCGGTAGCTGTTGACCAGAATCACCTTCGACACCGCCCATGGTCGCCACGGTCTGGAACACCCGGCGCAGCATCTTCGGGCGGGGCAGGGCGAGCACCAGGGTCAGCGGCAGTTTGGCCGGCGGCGGTTGATCGAGGGTGACCCGCAGCTCGGCTTCGCCCACGTCAAGGCGCAAAAGCTCGCCGAGCCCATCAGCCCGCCAATGCGCCCGACCCGCAGGCTGTCGCCGACTTCCGAACGGTGGACTTCCTGCATGTGGGTCAGGCGCCGATCACGCAGCACGACGCGGTCGGCCGCAATGAAGTCGGCCTCTTCGAGCAGCAGCAGGTTCATGGCTGAGTCGCTGGCGGCTGGTCGTTGTGATCGTCGGCGGTTTCTTCCGGGCGCTCGCGCTTGCTGACCAGGCTGCCGAACAGGATGCCGACTTCAAACAACATCCACATCGGCACGGCCAGCAGGGTCTGGGAGAAGATGTCCGGCGGGGTCAGGATCATGCCGACCACGAAGCAGCCGATGATCACGTACGGACGGATCTTCTTCAGGTATTTGACGTCGACCACGCCGATCCACACCAGCAGCACCACGGCCACCGGGATTTCGAACGCCACGCCGAAGGCGAAGAACAGCGTCATGACGAAATCGAGGTAACTGGTGATGTCGGTCATCATTTCCACGCCGGCCGGGGTGGCCGAGGCGAAGAACTTGAAGATCAGCGGGAACACGAAGAAGTAGGCGAACGCCATCCCGGTGTAGAACAGGAGGATGCTGGAGATCAGCAACGGCACTGCGACACGCTTCTCGTGCTTGTACAGGCCCGGTGCGATGAAGCCCCAGATCTGATGCAGGATCACCGGAATCGCCAGGAACAGCGAGACATCATCGTCAGTTTCAGCGGCGTCAGGAACGGCGACGACACGTCGGTGGCGATCATCGTCGCGCCGGCTGGCAGGTATTCGCGCAACGGCGTCGAGACGAAGGTGTAGATCTGCTGGGTGAAGGCAAACAGCCCGGCGAAGATGATGAAGATCGCCGCCACGCAACGCAGCAGGCGGGTGCGCAACTCGGTGAGGTGCGAAACCAGCGGCATGTGCTGGTCGTTTTCGGGGAGATCGCTCATGGGGCTCGCGGCGGCTGAGTGGTGTCGTTTGGCGCTGGTGGAGTCGGCGCGGCGGTTGGGGCTACGTGTTCAACCGAGTTTTCTGCAACAGCGGGCACTGGCTGGGTTGGCGCTACGACAGGTGCTGGTGGCGTCGCGGCGGCAGGCGCATGAATCGTCTGCTCACCCACATGCTCGACCGGCGTCGGCTCCTGCTGAACCGGCGTGAAAATCTTCCGCGCCTCCTGTTCCAGCGACAGGATGTGCTCGTTGTGCAGTTGCCGACGGATTTCGTCGGCACCGATTTCACGCTCAACTTCCTGTTTGATCGCGTTGAAGCTGCGCTTCAGCCGTCCGACCCACAGGCCGGCGGTGCGTGCAGCGCCCGGCAGACGCTCGGACCCAGCACCAGCAGGGCAACGAGGCCGACGAGCAGCAGTTCAGAGAAGCTGATACCAAACATTAGTCAGTGCTCACACGTCTTTGCGGATCGGCTCTTCGACTTTCTGCGCCTGCACGTCGATGGTGTGCGGCGGGTTGGCCTGAGCGGTGGCTTGCGGCTGTACCGGCGGTACCGGTTGCGCAGGCGTGACGGTCGGGTCGGCCGGTTTTTCGTCGTCGTTCATGGCTTTACGGAAGCCCTTGATCGACTCGCCGACGTCGGTGCCGAGGTTTTTCAGTTTCTTGGTACCGAACACCAGTACCACGACCACCAGGATGACGATCCAGTGTTTCCAGTCAAAAATGCCCATGTTGCTGTTCCTCTCTTGAAGTTGTTCAGGCGGACGGACGCGAGGCTTTCTCGACGTGTCCGGACAGGCCGAAACGGCGATCCAGTTCATCCAGCACCGCCTGCGGATGCTGCCCCAACTGGGCAAGCATGACCATGCTGTGGAACCACAGGTCGGCGGTCTCGTAGATCACGTCGCTGCAGTCGCCGCTGACGGCGGCGTCCTTGGCGGCAATGATCGTTTCGACCGACTCTTCGCCGACTTTCTCCAGAATCTTGTTCAAAACCCTTGTGGTACAGGCTGGCGACATACGAGCTGTCGGCGGCTGCGCCTTTGCGCTCTTCCAGCACCTGAGCAAGGCGGGTCAGGGTGTCACTCATAGGAGGATGTGTCATCAGTCATTTCCTGAGCTGCGCCGGAGCCTGATTTTGTGCAGGGCAAGGCGCGAGGAGTGTAGTTTGGCATTTCAAATAAACGACGAGTAACGCAGCCCTGCACAAAATCAGGCCCGGCCCTTCGGGTTGTCGGCTGAAAGCGCGCCATGCTGCGTTGCAGGCCTTGGCAAGGAAAAGACATTCCCTGCGGCCTGCGCCTTGCCTGGCGCGCTTTCAGCCGGCAACGCAGCTCAGTAAATGACTGATGACACATCCTATTGTCCTGCGGAATAGATGGCGTGCGGGTCTTTCAGGACCGGGTCGACCGTTTTCCCAGTCGCCGTTTTCGAAGACGCGGTAGAAGCAGCTTTGACGGCCGGTATGGCAAGCGATGTCGCCGATCTGTTCGACCATCAGGATGATGACGTCGGCGTCGCAGTCCAGACGCATTTCATGCAGCGTCTGTACGTGGCCGACTCTTCGCCTTGCGCCACAGCTTGCCACGGGAACGTGACCAATAGATGGCACGGTTTTCCGCCGCGGTCAGCTCCAGGGCTTCGCGGTTCATCCAGGCCATCATCAATACGCGTCCGGTCTTGTGATCCTGGGCAATCGCCGGCACCAGGCCATCGGCGTCCCACTTGATCTCGTCCAGCCAGTTTTTCATCTTCGACTCCGACAGCGAACCCACACTTCAATAGTCGGGTTCAGGCGTTGAAACAGTGTGCCAGCCGATCACGGAACTGGCTATCGGCGAACGACCAGATACAAGCCGACTGCCACCATGATCCCGGCGGGCCAATGCCCCAGTTCGTGCATCGGGCCCCCGGCGGCGAGGATCGTACCGCCCGCCAGATGGGCGCTGCCGAGCAGGCGCAGAAACCAGTCGTCCTTGCGTTTTTTCCACGGTGGCGGCGGGTCGTTGGCGTGGGGCTGGGACATGCGTTCGAGCAGATCGCGGGCCATGTTGGCCAGGTGCGGCAGTTGTTCGAACTGGCTCTGGACGTTGCCGAGCAAGGCTTTCGGGCTGACGCGCTCGCGCATCCAGCGTTCGAGGAACGGCTGCGCGGTGTTCCACAGATCCAGATCCGGGTACAGCTGACGGCCCAGGCCTTCGATGTTCAGCAGGGTCTTTTGCAGCAATACGAGTTGCGGCTGTACTTCATGTTGAAGCGGCGCGCGGTCTGGAACAGGCGCATCAACACCTGGCCAAATGAAATATCTTTTAATGGTTTTTCGAAGATCGGCTCGCACACGGTACGGATCGCCGCTTCGAATTCATTCAATTTGGTTTCCGCCGGCACCCAGCCCCGAATCGATGTGCAATTGCGCCACGCGGCGGTAGTCGCGCTTGAAGAAGGCGAACAGGTTGCGCGCCAGATAATCCTGGTCTTCCGGGTCAGACTGCCGACGATGCCGCAGTCGATCGCGATGTACTGCGGGCTCCACGGGTTGACGGTGCTGACGAAGATGTTGCCCGGGTGCATGTCGGCGTGGAAGAAACTGTCGCGAAACACCTGGGTGAAGAAGATCTCCACGCCACGTTCGGCAAGCATTTTCATGTCGGTACGCTGGTCGGCGAGGGTCGCCAGATCCGTCACCTGAATCCCGTAGATGCGCTCCATCACCAGCACTTTCGGCCGGCACCAGTCCAATAGACTTGCGGCACATAGAGCAGCGGCGAGCCTTCGAAGTTGCGCTTCAACTGGCTGGCGTTGGCCGCCTCGCGCAACAGGTCGAGTTCGTCGTAGATGGTTTTTTCGTAGTCGCTGACCACGTCCACCGGGTGCAGCAGACGGGCGTCGGCGGAGACTTTTTCGGCGGCGCGGGCGAGGATGAACAGCCACGCCAGATCCTGAGCGATGATCGGTTTCAGGCCCGGGCGGATCACCTTGACCACCACTTCTTCACCGGTCTTCAGTTGCGCGGCGTGCACCTGCGCCACCGAGGCCGAGGCCAGCGGTTCGACGTCGAAGCGGCTGAACACTTCGCTGATCTTCTTGCCCAGTTGCTCTTCGATCAGTTTGACCGACAGCTGCGAATCGAACGGCGGCACGCGGTCCTGCAACCGCATCAGTTCATCGGCGATGTCTTCCGGCAGCAGGTCGCGGCGGGTCGAAAGGATCTGCCCGAACTTGATGAAGATCGGCCCCAGGTCCTGCAACGCCAGGCGCAGGCGTGCGCCACGGCTCAGGTCCAGCGCTTGCGCGGGAACCAGCGCCACGGCAGAACGTAGCGCAGCGCCAGCAGAAACCACGGCAAAGGCAGGTCGAACAGCAGGTCATCGAGGCGGTAGCGGATCACGACGCGCTGGATGCGCAACAGACGGCGGACGGCGAGCAGCTTCATGCGTTATCGCTTGGGTCGAGGGATCGGGAAAGGCGCTCGAAGCGCGCCTCGAGACGTTCCAGATCGAGTTTGATCCGGTCCAGTTCGCTGAAACGGGCTTCGGCTTCGCGCTGCCCGACGAGGGTGCGCGATTCTTCGGCCAGGTATTCGGCGAGGTTCTGGTTGAGGCTGGCAAATCCTTGTTGATACCAGCGGGCGCGGCTGCGCAGGTGACCGCCGACCAGTTGCGTGGCGACAGGTCCCAGCCAGCGCGAGAGTTCGTACTCCAGTCCAGCTCCAGATCCTGCAGCACGCCCGCCAGCTCCAGCAGCACGCCGCTGTCGCCGTCGAGTTCGACTTCCGGTGCGTGCAGCACCGCGGTCTTGTCCTTGCTCAGGGCCAGTTTCAACAGGCTCGATGCCGGGGCGCGCAGGGTGCAGTCGACGCCGGTTTCCCAGTGGGACGCCAGCATCAGGCCTTCGTCGCTCGGCAGGATGAACAGTTGCAGCGCCGGGCTGCGGCAATCCACGGCAATCACTTTGCCGGTCAGGTGCGCCAGTCGCGGCAACGCCGTGCTGTCGAGACGCAGCACACGGTTGAGGCCGAGTTCGACGCTGGCGAGCAGCCCGGTCAGCAGCATCAGGGCTTGATGCCGCGGTGCAGGGCGACGATGCCTGCGGTCATGTTGTGATAGGTCACGCGGTCGAAACCGGCGTCGACCATCATCGACTTCAGGGTTTCCTGATTCGGGTGCATGCGGATCGATTCGGCCAGGTAGCGATAGCTTTCCGAGTCGTGGTGATCAGCTTGCCCAATCAGCGGCATGAAGGCGAACGAGTAGGCGTCGTAGGCCTTGGACATCAGCGCGTTGGTCGGCTTGGAGAACTCCAGCACCAGCAGGCGGCCGCCCGGCTTGAGGACGCGCAGCATCGAGCGCAGGGCGTCTTCCTTGTGCGTCACGTTGCGCAGGCCGAAGGCGATGGTCACGCAGTCGAAGTGGTTGTCCGGGAACGGCAGCTTTTCAGCATCGGCCTGAACGAACTCGACATTGCCCGACACGCCGACATCCAGCAGGCGGTCACGACCGACCTTGAGCATGGATTCGTTGATGTCGGCCAGCACCACCTGACCGGTCGGGGCCGACCAGGTGCGAGAATTTCTTGGTCAGGTCGCCCGTGCCACCGGCGATGTCCAGCACGCGGTTGCCGGCGCGTACGCCCGACAATTCGATCGCGAAAACGCTTCCACAGACGGTGCATGCCGCCCGACAGAAGGTCGTTCATCAGGTCGTACTTGGCGGCCACGGAGTGGAACACCTCAGCGACTTTTTCCGCTTTCTGGCTTTCCGGAACGTTTTTGAAGCCGAAGTGAGTGGTGGGTTCGGCATCGCTGCCTTTGCGCTGATCAGTCATATCGCTGTCACCAAAAGAGAATGCGCGACATTCTAATCCCCAAGCCATGCTTTGTCTTGGAATGGCTAAAGGTAAGATGGGCAACCTTCGGGACGATTTGCCGCAGTGGCGGTCAAGATTCGTTGCAGGCATTCATAGCCCCATTCAAAAAGCAGGAGTCATTCAATGGCCCATATCAGTGTTGAGCGTGCCACAGCCTGGGCAAGGAAGCGGCCCGCGAGAAAGCCGACAAACTGGCGCAGAAACTCTCCGATCAATATGGCCTCGAGCCGCAGTGGTCGGGCGATGTCCTGAACCTCAAGCGGTCGGGCGTGAAGGGCGCGGTGCACGTGGCCGAGGATTCGATCCGGGTCGACGTGGAACTGGGCCTGATGATGTCGGCCATGAGCGGCATGATCAAAGCCGAGATCGAAAAGGCGCTGGATAAAGCGCTGGTCTGATTCGGGTCGGGCAACATCTCTCGTGGGAGCCAGCTGCTGGCGATGGCGTGCATCAGTCAACATCGATGTTGATGGATAAATCGCTATCGCCAGCAGGCTGGCTCCCATATTTGTTTTGTGGTGAGTTCGCCTGTTTGTGTCAGTTGTTAGGGTGCCGTTTCTAATTTTTCTCCCTACTTTGTGCCTGAGCCCGACACTCGTCAGGGCAGTTCCTCAAACCTTCTGCGCGTGAGGTGCACCATGGCCAAAGTCATTTTGAAGAAAAAAATCGACCGCTTCGACTTCCGCTCTGAGCGACGTCAAATCCTATGCCCGCAAGATCTGGCTGGCAGGCCTGGGTGCCTACACCAAGGTCGGACAGGAGGGCAGCGAGTACTTTCAGGAGTTGATCAAGGCTGGTCAAACTGTTGAAAAAGAAAGGCAAAAAAGCCGTCACCGAAAAACTTGAAGCGGCCAACACCGAGATCGATGAAGCCAAGAGCGAAGTCAGCTCTTTCAAGGCCGGGTCGAAGTTCAGCCTCGACAAGGTCGAGAAGGCGTTCGACACGCGTGTGGCCAGTGCCTTGAATCGTATCGGCATTCCGTCTAAACATGACGTTGAGACACTCTCTGCTAAGCTCGATGAGCTGACGGCATTGCTCGAACGCGTCGCGCGTAAATCTTAAGGAGAACGGGATGGCTGGTAAAAAGAACACCGATAAAGAAGGCAGCTCGTGGATCGGAAAAGTCGAAGACTATTCCCGCAAGATCTGGCTGGCTGGTTTAGGCGTGTACTCGAAGATCGACACTGACGGCAGCAAGCTCTTCGATACATTGGTCAAAGACGGCGAGAAAGCCGAGAAGCTCACCAAGGCTGCAGTTGGCAAGAAAGTCGATGCTGCCAAGGATTCTGCAAGCTCGGCAAAATCGCGCATCAGCGGCGTGAAAGATCGCGCGCTGGGCACTTGGGATCAGCTGAAGGGGCTTTCGACAAGCGCCTGAACAGTGCGATTTCGCGCCTGGGCGTACCGAGCCGCAACGAGGTGAAGGATCTGCACAAAAAGGTCGATACCCTGACCAGGCAGATCGAAAAACTCCACCGGCCTGAAAGCTCAGCCTGTCGCGGCCAAAACCGCAGCAGCCAAGCCTGCGGCCAAAACCGCTGCCAAGCCACTGGCTAAAGCCGCCGCCAAACCGGCCGCAAAACCAGCAGCCAAAACCGCTGCCGCCAAGCCTGCAGCGAAAGCCGCGGCCAAACCGGTTGCTGCCAAGGCCGCCGCCAAGCCGGCTGCAAAATCAGCCGCTAAACCTGCGGCCAAGCCAGCAGCCAAACCAGCAGCGAAAACCGCAGCAGCCAAACCCGCTGCCAAGCCTGCCGCCAAACCGGCTGCGGCGAAAAAGCCTGCAGTGAAAAAACCGGCCGCGCCGAAAGCCGCTGCGCCCAAAGCTGCAGCACCAAAACCGGTGACCACACCGCAAGCACTGGCAAGCACGTCGAACTCCGCCTCGGCTCCAACCCCGGCGCCTGCTCCGACTGCTGCATCGACTCCGTCGACGCCAACCAGTCAGTCCTGATTTTTCAGGACTCAAGAAAACGCCCGGCCTGTGAAGGTCGGGCGTTTTTGTTTGGGTAAAAGCCGTCGGGTTACTCGTGATCTTCGAGGTACTGCAAAGCCATCCTCTCCGTCGCCACCTTCACCGGCGGCAACAGATGCGGCGCTACCAGCATCATGATCTGGTACACCACCAGCCGCACTTCCCCTTCACGATCGAGAATCCGCTGATAGTCCAGCGAAAACAGCAACGTCATGGTGATCTGCTCCACCAGTTGCCCCAGCGCCTGGGTGTCGCTGACCAACTGCCCCGACGCCTTCAACCGCGCCAGCAATGACGCCAGCGTGCGCTTGAGCACGTTGAGGAACTGGCGAATGCCCTTGGCCAGTTTCGGCAGGCGCCCGGCCAGGTTCGACAGGTCCTGGAACAGGAAGCGGTACTGCGCCAGCCGTTCGACGATCAGGTGCAGGAACAGCCAGTAATCCTCCGGCGCCAGTTCGACATCGGCGGGCGGGTCGAGCAGCGGGGCGAGGTCGTTCTGGAAGCGCTCGAACAGTCCGAGAATCAGCGGCTCCTTGCCGTGGAAGTGGTAGTAAAGGTTGCCGGGGCTGATCCCCATTTCATTGGCAACCTCCATGGTGGAGACGTTGGGCTCGCCCTTTTCATTGAACAACTGCAGGGCGCATTCGAGGATCCGTTCGCTTGTTTTCATCCAGTCTTCTTAAAAGGGCTTGAGTCAGTCAGCGCACACGCACATAGGTGCCGGGTGCCGCTTCCATCGGTGGATAATTGGCGTTGCCGAGGGTCATCTGGGTTTCGTGCAGGGTGCCGGAGCGCTGCTGCACCCACTCCAGCCATCGCGGCCACCAACTGCCGTCGACTTTCTTGGCGTCGTAGTACCAGGCGCGCGGATCGCCGCTGAGCTTTCCGTTCTCCACGTAATGGGCTTTCGGGTTGCCCGGCGGGTTGAGGATGCTCTGCACGTGGCCGCTGTTGGACAGCACGAAGCGCCGCTCGCCGCCCAGCAACAGTGTCGAGCGATACACCGCGTCCCACGGCGTGATGTGGTCGTTCATGCCTGCCACGCTGAAGCTGTCGACCGTGACCTTCTGCAGATCGATCGGCGTGCCGCACACCTCCAGGCCACCCGGATGGGTCAACGGGTTGTGCTTGAAGAAGTCCAGAATATCGCCGTGAAACGCCGCGGGCAGGCGGGTGCTGTCGTTGTTCCAGTAGAGGATGTCGAACGCCGGCGGCTCCTTGCCCAGCAGGTAGTTGTTGACGAAATAACTCCAGATCAGATCGTTGGGGCGCATCCAGGCGAACACCTTGGCCATATCGCGACCGTCCAGCACGCCTTTCTGATAGGAGCGCCGCTTGGCCGCTTCGAGCGTTTGCTCATCGGCGAACAGGGTGGCCGGGGTGTTCATTTCACTGTCGAGCAGGCTCACCAGATAGGTGGCGCTGGAGACTCGTCGCAACTGCCGCTTGGCCTGCAGATGCCCCTGCAGCGCGGCATGGTCAGCCCGCCGGCGCAGGCGCCCATCAGGTTGACCTCACGGGCGCCGGTGATCGCCCGGCAGATGTTCATCGCTTCTTCACGGCTTCGACGTAAGTCGACAGGCCCCATTCGCGATGCCGTACATCCGGGTTGCGCCAGCTGATCATGAAGGTCTGCAAGCCGTTCTTCAGGGCAAACTGGACGAAGCTGTTGCTCGGGCTGAGGTCGAAAATGTAGTACTTGTTGATTTGCGGCGGCACCACCAACAGCGGTTTCGAATACTGTTTTTCGCTCATCGGCCGGTACTGGATCAGCTCGAGCATTTCGTTGCGAAACACCACTGACCCTGTGGTGGTGGCGACGGTCTTGCCGACTTCGAAAGCCTGTTTGGTGACCTGGCGTGGCAGGCCGTCGTTGTGCAGCAGGTCGTCGATCAGATGGCTGAGACCGCGCACCAGGCTGTGGCCGCCGGAGTTGAACAGTTCCTTGACCGCCAGCGGATTGAGCAATGTGTTGGAGGGCGCCACGGCGTCGTTGAGCAGGGTGAAGGCGAAGTGCGCGCGGGCACGGTCGTCGTCGCTCATGCTGCTCTCGTCGATCCAGCTCTTGACCTGTTTTCTGCAGGCCAGATAGGCCTGAAGGCTGCGCCGATAAAACGGATTGAGCTCCACGCCGGATCGGCGAAGCGGCTGTCCTGCGGATTGGTCGGGTGCAGGGTTTCGCCGAGCAGCACGCGTCCGAGCGCGCCCCCCAGCTTCAAGGCGTGTTTTGCACTGTGGACCGGATTACGCAAGCCGTGGGCCGCGACGCTGCGCAAGGTCGAGATCAGGTCCCGGCCGCGCAGACCGGTCATGGCACTCTGTGCATTGATGAACACGGCGGGGCTGGGCACGACGCCCGTCGCTGGTTTGTCACGCATGACTCAACACTCCTTCGTCTTCAGGCCAAAAACAAACACACCGAACCAGAACACCATAGACGCTGTTGCGGGTTGTTGCCTGCGTGGCGTCCTGCCACGCACCTGTGCGGACACGTTGCAAGACGCTGTCCAGAAATCCGCGTCGGGACGGTTATCCGCCCAGCGGTGTCGGGTGCGGATGCATCACCGCACGCTGACGTTCCTCCTGGAGGAATTTCATGATGATCGGCGCCACCGCCTCGGCCCGGGTAATCAGGAACAGATGCCCGTCGTCGATGATGTGCAGCTGCGCGTTGGGATTCGCCAGGCGAGCATGCGCATGTTGATCAGCGGGATCAGCGGATCGTCATCTCCAGCCAGCACCAGCGTCGGCTGGTGGATCTTGTGCAGCCAGTGAATGCTGGTCCAGCCCAGCCCCGCGAACAGTTGCCAGTAGTAGCCGAGTTTGCCCGCCGAGCGCACCTTGGCCGGCATGGCTGGCGGCGAGTGTCGGGTCGCGGCGGAACGAGCCGCCGTAGATCATCGGGCGATGCGGATCACATGGGACGGCTGATGTAGCGCCGTGGGCTGGCCATCATCCACAGCACTTTCGGCTTGCCCGGCACCATCACTGCACCGGCAGCGGTCGCCGCCAGCACCAGCTTCTTGCAGCGCTCGGGGATAGTCGTAGGCAAACTGCTGCGCCAGCGCGCCACCCCAGGACACGCCGATCACGTTGACCTGTCCGTAGTCGAGGTAATCGAGCATCCGCGCGGTGAGTTTCGCCAGCCCGGGAAAGCGATACGGCCGGCTCGGCGTCGAGGAACCACCGACACCGGGCACGTCGAAGGCGATCACCTCCAGGTCCGGATCCAGCGCCGCGACAAAAGGAAACACCAGCTCCAGGTTGGCGCCGATGCCGTTGAATATCAGCAAGGGCGTCAAGTGAGGCTTGCCGGGGCGGACCGCCGTGCGGATGGTCTGGCCATCGAGCTCGACAGTTCGAAAGATGAAACGGGTGCGGCATGCTTCAGGGCCCTGTGGGTCGATCTCAATGTCAGCCTCAATCCCCTGTGGGAGCGAGCCTGCTCGCGATAGGCGGTGTATCAGTCAGCACATTGTTCCGGCTGTCGACGCCATCGCGAGCAGGCTCGCTCCCACATTGTGGGGTGAGGTGTGTCGGTTACC
The DNA here is from genome assembly GCA_030737815.1 of Allium fistulosum. Lineage (NCBI taxonomy): Eukaryota > Viridiplantae > Streptophyta > Magnoliopsida > Asparagales > Amaryllidaceae > Allium > Allium fistulosum. The sequence continues at coordinate 43,118,943 of JASFAW010000009.1, read as the reverse complement.
GCTCGTGTACGTAAGTGCCCGGTGAAGCTTCGCCTGCCGGATACGCTTTGTTGCCCAGCTTGGTCGGCGCCTTTTTCAGCTCGCCCGAACGTGCGGCCTGCCACGCCTGCCAGTACAGCCACCAGGAGTCGGCGTGCTTGGTCGAGTTTTCCTGCCAGTCATCGGCATTGGCAGTCATTTCATCGCTGGTCATGTAGCGCGATTTCGGGTTGCCCGGCGGGTTCAGAATGCTCTGGATATGCCCGCTGCTGGACAGCACGAATTCGACCTTGCCACCAAACAGCTGCGCCGACTTGTAGCAGGACTTCCACGGGGTGATGTGGTCGTTGGTGCCGGCCAGCGAGAAGATGTCGGCAGTCACCTGCTTGAGGTCGATCGGCGTGCCGCACACTTCCAGTGCATTGGGGCGGATCAATGGGTTGTTTTGAACATCTCGATCAGGTCGCCGTGGAACGCGGCCGGCAGTCGAGTCGTATCGTTGTTCCAGAACAGGATGTCGAACACCGGCGGCTCGTTACCGAGCAGGTAGTTGTTGACCCAGTAGTTCCAGATCAGATCGTTGGGGCGCATCCAGGCGAAGACCTTGGCCATGTCTTTGCCTTCGAGCACGCCGGCCTGATACGAATGGCGCTTGGCGGTTTCCAGGGTCTGCTCGTCGACGAACAGGGCGACGTCGCTGTCCAGCGTTGTGTCGAGCACGCTGACCAGCAGGGTCAGGGCGTTGACCTTGTTCTCGCCGATCGCCGCGTAGTGGCCGAGCAGGGCGGTGCAGGTGATGCCGCCGGAGCAGGGCGCCGAGCATGTTGACGTCCTTGCTGCCGGTGATCGCGGTGACCACGTCGACCGCTTCCTTCAGGGCTTCGATGTAAGTCGAGAGGCCCCACTCGCGCTGCTCCTTGGTCGGGTTGCGCCAGCTGACGATGAAGGTCTGCACATTGTTGCGCAGGCAAAAAACGCGCCAGGCTCTTGTCCGGGCTCAGGTCGAATACGTAGAACTTGTTGATCTGCGGCGGCACCACCAGCAGCGGGCGCTCGTGCACTTGCTCGGTGATCGGCTTGTACTGGATCAGCTCCAGCACGTCGTTGCGAAACACCACCGCACCTTCGGTCACGCCCAGGCTCTTGCGACCTCGAACGCGCCCATGTTGACCTGGCTCGGCATGCCGCCGTTT
>JASFAW010000009.1:43039996-43117571 GCA_030737815.1 Allium fistulosum | reverse complement strand
CGCGCAAGTGCAGCGTGGCGGCCGGGACTATCGCCCGGGTGATCGGCCGACCTGCGCAACAGATCCGGAAAACAGATGGTGATAGCGATACCAGTGACCGTTGCTCGGTCAGCGGCACCAGGAATACCTGATGCGCCAGCAGGAAACGCAGGATTTCGGCACTGTCGTGGGCTTCGCGCACAGCATCGCAAAGCTCGCTGCAAAAGCGCTCCTGCGGTGCGGTGTCATAAAGGAACGCCTGCACCTCGGCGGGCAGGCAGTCGATGACTTCCTCAAGCAGGTATTCGCGGATCAGCCCTTCCCCGCCGTTCAAAGCCTGCGGCAACGCCGATTCGGTACCTGCTTCAGAAATCGCCAGCAACCAGAATCGCAACCCCGCCACCCAGCCCTCACTGCGCTGGATCAGGTTTTCCAGGGCTTCGCCGCGCAAAGAGCTGCTGTGGCGATCGAGTAACGTGAGGGCTTCGTCGTGGGTCAGGCGCAGATCCTGCTCGTGCAGTTTCCAGCAACTGCCGGGACAGGCGCAGACGGGCCAGGTGCCAGTCCGGGCGCTGCCGACTAGTGACCATGACCAGTAGACCATCAGGCAAATGATTGAGGAAAAATTGCAGGCAACGATCGAGGACCGGCCCTTGGGCGAGGTGGTAATCGTCGAGTACCAGCAGCCAGCGGCGAGGTCGGCAGCAGGTGCAGTGCCAGCTCATCGAGCAAGCCGTCGAGCCACTCTTCGAAGGCGAACGGCTGGTGACGCTGGCGCATTTTCAACAAACCGAGTGCGCCGCTGCCGAGTTCGGGAAAGTAGTCCTGCAGGCCCTCGAGCAAGCGTTCGAGGAAGCGTCCCGGGTCACTGTCGCGGGCGCTCAGCCCCAGCCACAAACTTTGCCAGTGCGCCGGCAGACTCTGACAGAACTCCACGGCCAGCGAGCTTTTGCCAACCCGGCCGGGCGCTGACCCAGCAACAGCCGCCCACCGAGCCCGGCCTGCAGGCGCTCGCAAAGGCGTGGTCGCAACACGTAGCCATCGGGTGTAATGGCGGACGAAAAAAACGCCCCGTCCAGTGCCGCGACGGCAACGCTTGCGGGACCCGGAAGTGGGGACAGATCAGTCATGGCCGGCTCTTGTTCGTATGGCTATTGGCGGCGTAGCAGATGCCCGCAGACTAGCCTTAAACGGAGCGGTTATGAAGGTCGTTGCTACAAATGGCTACAAAAAGCCTACGGAAAAACTGCAAGCAAAAAAAACGCCCCGAACCTGTCGGGGCGTTTTCACGAGGATGCGGCCTCGATTTACAGAAGCTTAGCGAACACCATCCTGACGCAGGGCGGCCGGGGTGAAGTCGCTGGTGGTGGCAGTGAAGCCGAAGTCATACGCCGACTTCTCTTCGTTCTTCATGCCCAGTGCCAGGTAACGACCGGATTGCAGGTCGTAGAGGGTTTCCAGGGTGTACCAAGGCACCTGCACGTTGTAGTAGTCCTGGGAGTGGGCTTCCGCCACGCGCCACAGTTGGTTTGCGACCGTCGTAGTGATCGATCACCGCCGCTTGCAGGTGTCCTCGTCGATGAAGAAGTCACGCTTGGCGTAGATGTGGCGCTGACCTTCCTTCAGGTCGCGGTCACGTGCCATACACGACGCAGTTCATAGCGCGCCAGATCCTGTTGATGTGCCCGGCCTTGATGATGTCGGAGTACTTGAGCTTCGGATCGTCGAGCTTGTAGCTGTCGGAGGCGATGTACATCTCTTGCTTGCCGACCAGTTCCAGTCGTAACGGTCCGGTGCGCCGTTGAACATGTCCAGGTTTGTCGGAGGTACGCAGGCCGTCCGCCGCGGTACCCGGGCCGTCATAGGACACTTGTGGCGCACGGCGTACGCGGCGCTGACCGGCGTTGTAGACCCACGCCGGAACGCGGCTCCTTCACCTGTCGAGGGTTTCGTGCACCAGCAGCACGCCACCGGCCAGACGTGCCGGCGCGGTCACTTTCTGCTTGAAGTAGAACAGGATGTTGCCCGGGTTCGCCGATCGTAGTCCTCATCTTGTCGCGGAACACGAACTGATCCTGGAAGTACACCAGACTGAAAGAGCCGTTCGGTTGCGGCGTGGCCTGGGTCACCAGACGGGTCACGCTGCCGCCGCGATAGCGGGTGATGTGGTTCCAGATGACTTCCACACCGTTTTCGGAATCGGGAATGGCACGGCGGTATCGAAGTTTTCCAGGCCGTTGCCGCCCGACACCAGGTCGTGGTGGTGGCGTTCTTTTTGATGGCTGCGAACACCGCATCCGGCACGGGTGGCACCACGATGGGACGGATAGACCCGGCATCTTGAAGGTGTCAGGATAGCGCTGGAACATCGCGTACTGGCCCGGCGCGAGCTTGGCTTTGTACTGATCGACGTTCTGCTTGGTGATGGTGAACAGCGGTTTCTCACTGGCGTACGGATCGGACAGGAAGCCTTTGCTGTCGACGGTGCCGGCATTCTCGGCATCGGTTTCCAGGCCGGGATCGAGCCGTCGGCGTTGCCGGCCATTTCGGCGCCCATCGGGGTCAGGCTCTTGCCCAGCTTGTCCGCTTCGGCGGCAGGCACCGCCGCCATGACGCCGGTCGCCAGCAGCGACAGGCCCAGAACACCGGCGTGGAACAGACTTTTTGTTATTTTCATAAATTCGTTCGTCCTGAAAATGCAGTGCTTAGAAGTTCACGCCGAAGCTGAGCGCCACGAAGTCGCGGTCATCCACGGTGGTGTACTTGCCGTCGAAGAAGTTGGTGTAAGCCAGACTCGCGGTTGTAGGTGTTCTGGTACTCGGCATCGACGCCCAGACCTCACCGCCTTGCGACCTTCCTCGAAGTTGCCGCCAGGGCCTGGCGAATAGCCGCTGACGTCGTGAGACCAGGCCACGTTCGGCTTGAGGTTCACGCCGGCGAACACGTCGTTGTATTCCCAGATGGCGCGACCGCGGTAGCCCCATGAGGTCGCCGTGGTGAAGCCACCATTGGTGCAATTGCGGCTACGGTTGTTCTGTGGCGAACCAGGGCCTGCACCGTTGATGGTGGCTGGCGTTGAGGATGTTGGCACAGGTATTGGTCGTGCCAGTGGCCGGCAACTCGCCAGGTCCGTAGACCGGGTCACGGCCGTAACGGACGTCGGAGGTGCTTTCCAGACCGCCGACATGAGTCACGCCCCACTTCACCACCAGGGTCAGACGGCTGGCGCCCATGACCTGATCGAAGAAGTGCGTAAGCGTGGTCTGGAACTGGGTGATTTCCTTGCGACGATAGCCATGCAGGTCCTGGCCCGGAACACCGGTCAGCAGCGAAGCGTTGCTCAGCGCGCCGCCCAGTGGGCGCACACCGGCGAACAGGATGTCGGTGGAGTTCAACTGCACCGGCGCGTTCGGCCGGTAGCTGAGTTCGCCACTCCACGCCGTACCGGTAGGCAGGGTGGTGGAAAAGCTCAGGCCATAGAGACGGATGTCTTCAGGGTATTCGACAAAGTACTTCGAGTTGCCCGCCACCAGCAGCGGTGCGAGCGCGGCAAACGGCCCTGGCAGCGCGCGCGCTGTGTTGTAGACCGATTGCGGCGCGCCGGTTGGCGCTGAAGATCGGCGCGCGGCTGTGAATAATTCATGAAGTAAGCGCCGAACTCAGTGTCGAGCGGTTCGAACATGTACTTGAGGGAAGCGCCCACTGGCCGCTGTCGCGTGCATCGCGATCACCGCCACGCTGGACCAGAACGCCCTCCTCATTGACGTTGACGCCGTTGGCCGCAGTGGCCCCAAAGCGATGGCAGGAATGGTCGAGCGCTTGTTCAGTACCCGCAGTTGTTGTCACAGCCGTCGGCAATGATGTCCGGCTGGGAGAAGAACGTGCCGCAGTTGTCGACGACGGTCTGGTCCCCACTCCAGCTGATAGAAGGCTTCGGCCGACAGGTTGTCGGTCAGGCTCTGGGACACGTTAGAACATGTTGACCGGGATCAGGCCTTCCTTGATCTCGGCGCCCGGACGACGGAACGCGGATACGTCGATCGGGTTGATCGAGTTGATGCCGCCGCCGATGAAGGTACTTTCACCCAGCTCACCACCTGTTTGCCCAGACGCACGGAGCCAGGCTGATCGCGATCGCGTAGTTGTGGTAGACGAAGGCATCGAGGATCTGACCGCCGGCGGACTTGGCGCCTTCCTTGCGGTTGCTGTCGCTGATGTCCTTGAACTCGCGCTCTCGTCCTTCAGTTCGAAGTCGTACCAAGTATTTGCCTCGGACGAATACGCCGGTGTCGGCCGTATTTCAGTCGAGGTCATGGATGCCCTTGAAGATCTTCGAGAAGGTTTCGCCGCTCTTGAAGTTGGCATGGCCGTCGTCGGAAGTCTGGGACAGACCGTGACCGCCGTTGTTGACGCCGATGAGGTTCTTGTTCGGGCTCTGGGTGGACCAGCTGGCACCGATCGACAGGGAGGAGTCGAACTGGCCTTCGATTTCACCGACGTTGAAACTGACGCCGAATGCGGGCCCGGCGAGCGAAGAAGCAAGACTGACGGCCAGAGGCAGCTTTGCCCGGCGCCAGAACTGGTTTACTGAGGTCATCGACGCTACTCCATGTGCATTATTGTTATGGCAGTGAGTACTTTAAAAACGCCTGAAGGACCGGGCGCCAGAGACTTCCCGAAATCGCTTCAATGTTGCATCGCCCCGTTTGTGCGTGTGCCCCGTTTTTAAAAATCCTTGAGCGGACTATAGCCAGCAGGTGGTACTGCTTGATCCTCTAAAGTGTGATTTGCAGCTGCCGGCCACTCTGGAACAGTCCTTTCGCCAGTCCGACACATGTCGGCATGGCAAGGATGGCTGAAAATTCGGATTTCACAAGCCAAGCGCTTGCTTGGTGGGTCTGGCGCGCCGTTTTCGGCGCGCCGGCGGACGCTCAGAGGGTCGAGAGGAAGGTGCTGTTGTTGGCCTGCCATTCAGTGATGTCGAGGCGGATGCGCTTCTTGTCGAGCTTGCCGACACTGGTCTTGGGAATTTCAGTAACAAGCGCGATCTGGCTTGGTATCGCCCACTTGCTCAAGTGCCCCAGTTCAACGAACGGCTTGAGGTGTTCCTTGAGCTCGCGCGCCCCGATGGCATGCCCTTCGCGGACCACCAGCAAGGCAAACGGACGCTCGCCCCACTGCGGGTCGGCGATCCCCACCACTGCTACTTCACGTACCGCGACGTGACGACTGATCAGGTCTTCGAGGTCCAGCGAGGAGATCCATTCGCCGCCGGTCTTGATCACGTCCTTGATCCGGTCGCGGATGTCGATCACACCCATGGCGTCGAGCGTCGCCACGTCGCCTGTGTACAGCCAGCCGCCGGCCCACAGCTCGGCGCCCTTCTGCGGTTCGTTGAAATAGCCTTCGGTCAGCCACGGTGCGCGCAGTACCAGTTCGCCCTGGGTCTCGCGTCGGCCGGGAGGAAATTGCCTTCGGTATCGACGATCGCCGCTTCGACCAATGGCCCCGGCACGCCGGCCTTGATCCGGTAGGTGGTGCGCTCGTCTTCGGTGCCCGCCATCAACTCATCATTCAGATGCGCGCACGAAACCAGGGGCCCGGTTTCCGACATGCCGTAAGCAGCCGTCAGTTGAATGCCCTTGCTCTTGGCCGTTTCGTAAAGCGTGCGATTGAGCGCACTGCCGCCGATGACGATTTTCCAGCCGCCAAAATCGGTGCCCTGCGCGCCCTTGGCATTGAGCACCATCTGCAGGATGGTCGGCACGCAATGGGAGAACGTGACCTTTTCCTTGCGCCACAACTTACGACCAGGAGTTCCGGGTCGTAACGCCCCGGATAAACCTGTTTCAGCCCGAGCATGGTCGCCACGTAAGGCAGGCCCCACGCATGCACATGGTTAACATCGGGGTGATTGGCATGTACACGTCGTTGGTGCCCAGCAGCCGCACGCTGTCGATGGCGCCCATGATGGTCGACACACCCATGGTGTGCAGCACCAGTTGCCGATGGGTGAAGTACACGCCTTTCGGATTGCCGGTGGTGCCAGTGGTGTAGAACGTGGTGGCGACCGAGTTTTCGTCAAAATCCTGGAAGTCGTACTGCGGACTCGCGGCCGCCAGCTGTTGCTCGTACTCGCCGACCAGATTCGGCAGATCTGCGGTTTTTTCCGGCAGATCGGTCAGCAGCAGGGTTTTCTCCACCGTGGTCAGGGTGTGGCGCAATGGCCTGGTACAGCCCGACGAACTCGCTGTTGACCAGCACGAAGCGGTCCTCGGCGTGGTTCATGGTGTAGAGGATCTGTTCCGGCGACAGGCGCACGTGATGGTGTGGATCACCGCGCCGATCATCGGAATCGCAAACATGCACTCCAGGTAGCGATGGCTGTCCCAGTCCATTACCGCCACGGTGTCACCGGCCTTGACCCCGGCCGCCTGTCAGTACGTTGGCCAGCCGCGCGACCCGCTCGATCAGGGTCGGGTAAGCTGTAGCGCAGCTGGTCACGGTAGATGATCTCGCGGGTTTTCTCGTAACGGGCACCGGACATCAGCACCGTTTGATCAGCAGTGGATACTGGTACGCCCTTCGGCGGGCGGAATGACGCGAGTCTGCAACATAAGAATCCCTTTTCTGACTGCACGGGTGTTGGCTTTGGAGTTTTGTACTCTAGAACAGTTTATACGTCAGCCAAATCAGCCAAAGGAATGATTTGCAGAGCCGTACAAATGCTAGCTTTGCGCCAGCATTTGCCGAAACAGATGACAGCGCAGAAGGATCAATGCATCTCGGTGAACGCGAGTTTCACGCCAATCGCGATCAGCACCGCGCCCATGGTGCGGTCGAACCAGTGGCCCATGCGGGCGAAACCGGCGCGCACGCGCTGCTGGCTGAACAACACAGAACCAGGTGGCGGTCGCAACGGCGAGATAAATGCCGTAACCGGCCTGGACTGTCAGCGGGGTGTGCGGGTTGATCACCACGGTGAACAGCGACAGGAAGAACAGCGTGGCTTTAGGGTTCAGGCCGTTGGTTACGAAACCCGAGGTGAAGGCGCCACGGGCGGTGCGCTCGCCGGCCTCTTTATGCAGATCATCGCTCACGGTTTTCGCCGGTTGCGCACGCAGGGCCTTGAAGCCGATGTACAGCAGGTACGCGGCGGCTGCCCATTTCAGGGCGTTGAACAACACGATCGATTGGGAAACGATCAGGCCGATCCCCAGCAATGAATAACCGACGTGCAGGAAAATCGCCGTGCCCACGCCCAACGCGGTCCAGGTCCCGGCGCGTCGACCATGGGTCACGCTTTCGCGCACCACCACGGCGAAATCAGGACCGGGGCTGGCAACGGCCAGCAAGTGGATCAGGGCAACGGTCAAGAATTCGGTCCAGTACATGGGGGCTCCTTTGAAGTCATTACATTCCTGTGGGAGCGAGCCTGCTCGCGAAAGGGGAGTGTCAGCCGCCTCATTATTGCCTGACACGACGCCTCGCGAGCAGGCTCGCTCCCACAGGTGTTTCATCTGGTAGGCTCGGCAGATTACGCCTTCCCTTCAAAGCACGACAGGTACAGTTGATGACGAACGCCCACCGCGCCGTATTCCTCGATCACCCTTCGCTGGATCTTGGCGATCTCGACTTGAGCCCTTTGCATGACTGCTTCAGCGATCTGCAACTGTTCGCCCAGACGCTGCCTGCTCAAGTGAGCGAGCGCCTGCAAGGGGCGACCGTGGCGATCAGCAACAAGATCCTGATCGACGCCGCCGCCATGGCCGCCAACCCACAGTTGAAACTGATCCTGATCACCGCCACCGGCACCAACAACGTCGATCTGGCCGCCGCCCGCGCCCACGGCATTACCGTGTGCAACTGTCAGGGTTACGGCACGCCGTCGGTGGCGCAACACACGATTATGCTGCTGCTCAACCTCGCCACGCGCCTGGCCGATTATCAGAAAGCCGTCGGTGAAGGCCGCTGGCAGCAGGCGAAACAGTTCTGCCTGCTGGATTACCCGATCGTCGAGCTGGAAGGCAAAACCCTTGGCTTGCTCGGACACGGCGAACTCGGCGGCGCGGTCGCGCGACTGGCCGAAGCCTTCGGCATGCGCGTGCTGCTGGGGCAGATTCCGGGGCGCCCGGCTCGTCCGGATCGCCTGCCGCTGGAAGAACTGTTGCCACAGATCGACGCCCTCACCCTGCACTGCCCGCTCAACGAACACACCCGGCATTTCATCGGCGCCCGCGAACTCGCCTCGATGAAACCCGGCGCTTTCGTGGTCAACACCGCCCGTGGCGGGCTGATCGACGAACAGGCTCTGGCCGACGCCCTGCGCAGCGGTCACCTGGGCGGCGCAGCCACCGATGTGTTGAGCGTCGAACCACCGACCCAAGGCAATCCGCTGCTGGCAGCCGACATCCCGCGCCTGATCGTCACCCCGCACAACGCCTGGGGCAGCCGCGAGGCGCGGCAGCGAATCGTCGGCCAACTGGTGGAAAACACCCAGGCGTTCTACAGCGGTAAGGCGCTGCGGGTCGTCAGTTGATAAACTGCGGCACTTTTTTTCACAGGAGCAGTTATGGATCCGCGCAGTGAAGTACTGCTTCGTCAGGCCGGGTTATTCCAGGGTTCGGTGTTGCTGGCCGGTTTGCCTGCCGATGATCTGCTGGGGCGCCTGCCCGATGCGTTTGGCTGGTGCTGGCACGCCGGCGATCAGGCCGCACTCGAAGCCCGCTTCGAAGGCCGCAGCCATTTTGGCGTGAACGTGCCGGAACGCGAATTCACCAACGCCGTGGTGTTCCTGCCCAAGGCCAAGGACCTGACCGATTACATCCTCAATGCCGTGGCTTCACGCCTGGCCGGGCGCGAGGTGTATCTGGTCGGGGAAAAACGCAGCGGTATCGAAGGCGCCTCCAAACAGCTCAACCCGTTCGGCAAGCCGCGCAAGCTCGACAGCGCGCGCCATTGCCAGTTGTGGCAAGTGACGGTGGCCAACGCTCCGGAAGCCAAACCGCTGGAAAGCCTGGCGCAGACCTACGAACTGCCGCTGGCCGAAGGCCCGTTGAAAGTCATCAGCCTGCCGGGCGTGTTCAGCCACGGCCGACTGGATCGCGGCAGCGCCCTGCTGCTGGAACATCTGGACAAACTGCCGAGCGGCCATCTGCTGGACTTCGGTTGCGGCGCCGGCGTACTTGGCGCGGCGGTCAAGCGTCGTTACCCGCACAATCAGGTCACCTTGCTCGACGTTGATGCCTTCGCTGCCGCCAGCAGCCGTTTGACCCTGGCGGCCAATGGTCTGGAAGCCGAGGTGCTGACCGGTGACGGCATCGATGCCGCGCCGATGGGTTTGAACGCGATTCTGAGCAACCCGCCGTTCCATGTCGGTGTGCATACCGACTATTTCGCTACCGAAAACTTGCTACGAAAAGCGGCCAAACATCTAAAAAACGGCGGCGAACTTCGCTTGGTTGCCAACAGTTTCCTGAAATATCAACCGCTGATCGAAGAGCATCTCGGGGTCTGTGCGATCAAGGCCGAGGGCAATGGTTTCCGGATTTACCGGGCCAAGCGCGGCTGAAAATTAGCACTTGCCGAATGGATTTCGCCTAGGCAGAATCCGCTCCGTCCTAGGGGAGTAGTCTCCCACGAGCGCCATGCTCGTCCGGCATACGTCAACATACTTGATCCTCAGATCATGGCGTATGCGACCCAAGCGTCCGCAGCAGACGGATCGCAGGGTTTGACAAGACCTATGACACGCACACCTTACCCGGGGCGGGAAGGCTGTACGTGTCATAGCCGTGTCGACCCGCCCCTTAGGAAATCCTGATGCTGGACTCGTTACTCGTTCCCACCGCAATCGTTGCCTTGGCCGAAATCGGCGACAAGACGCAACTGCTCGCGCTGATTCTCGCCGCTCGCTTTCGCAAACCCTGGCCGATCATCGCCGGTATCGTGGCTGCGACCCTGGCAAACCACGCTGCAGCCGGTGCGGTCGGCGCCTGGTTCGGCAGCTTCTTCTCCGATTCGGTCCTGCACTGGATTCTTGCCGCGAGCTTCGCCGCCACCGCCCTGTGGACGTTGGTGCCGGACAAGATGGATGACGATGAAGCCAGCACCGCCCGCAAGTTCGGGCCGTTCCTGACCACACTGATTGCGTTCTTCCTTGCGGAAATCGGTGACAAGACCCAGATCGCTACCGTGATGCTGCGGCGCAATACCCGGAGCTGTGGCTGGTGATCATCGGCACCACGGCGGGCATGTTGATTGCCAACGTGCCGGTGGTACTGGCGGGTAATTTTGCGGCAGAAAAACTGCCACTGACCCTGATCCGTCGATTGGCCGCCTCGGCGTTCCTGATCCTGGCGATCGTCGCGGTGTACAAGGCGATGCAGAGCAGCGGCTGGGTTTAACGAGGCAGGTCAGTAGACCGAGTCATCGTTATTCGCGAGCAGGCTCGCTCCCACAATTGAAATGCATTCCAGTGTGGGAGCGAGCCCGCTCGCGAAGGGCTATCAGCCTTGAACGATGATCAGGACTTGGGCGCCTTCTCGTAAAGCGGCATGACCTTCGGAATCGCCGCCTGCAAGGCAGCCGTGCGGCTGCTGGAAGACGGGTGAGTGCTCATGAACTCCGGCGGCGCGCCTTCAGAGGCCTTGCTCATCTTGTCCCACAAAGTGATGGCGGCGTTCGGGTTGTACCCGGCACGCGCGGCGAGTTCCAGACCGATCAGGTCGGCTTCGTTCTCGTTGGCGCGGCTGTTGGGCAGGGTCATGCCGTAGTTGGCCACGGTATCGGCCAGCGCCAGGCTGTCCTGACCCAGGCCGAGCAACGCACCGGCGCCCTGCTTGGCCATTTCGATGCCATAGGCCTTGGACATCGCTTCACGACCATGCTCGCGCAGGGCGTGGGCGATTTCATGGCCCATGACTGCGGCGATTTCATCGTCGGTGAGTTTCAGGCTGTCGATCAGCCCGGTGTAGAAAATGATCTTGCCGCCAGGACCGCAGTTGGCGTTGAGCTCGTCGCTCTTGATCAGGTTGACTTCCCATTTCCACTGCGCAGCGTCCGGGCGGAAGTTCGGTGCCTGGGCAATCAAGCGGTTGGCAATCGCCTGAACACGCTTGGCATCGTTGCTGGTCTTGTCCAGCACGCCTTTGCTGGACGCCTCGCCCACGGTCTTCTGATAGGACTGGGCATACATCTGGTCGACCTCTTGCGAGGACAGCATGCTGAACATGTACTGCTTGCGTTCCACGCCCACGGCACCGCCGCTGGTGGTGTTGACCGACTGACAACCGGCCAGCAACAGCGCTGCGCTCAGTGCACTTACAACCAATGTCTTGTTCATTCAAAAGCTCCCTGAAAACCTGTCGCGTATCCTAGGCGGGTAATTGTATCGGCGCCAGATACAACGGACGTGATGCACCTGTTTTCAGAAGACGCCCACCAGCCCTGCAGGAAAAAATTCACATCCGCCGCCAATCCCTCTGCCACAGCGTCGCGCACTGATCCATTTGCGACATCCGCCCTCAATTGATCCCTCGTCACCTCATGGCGCAATAGTGGCTGCCGATACAAGAGCGCAGACGTCCTCTCGCGTGCGGAGCTCCCATGAAGTTCAAGTCGATCCAGTTTTCCGTGGCCGCCCTGGCCGGCGCCATCGTACTCAGCGTGGTCGCCGCGCTGGTGCTGTATGCGCTGTTCTCCGGTGCCCGCACCCAGGAAATGGTCCAGCAACGGACCCAGGCCCAGTTCGAGCAAGTCATCGAACAGCGCCTGACGTCGCTGGCGCAGACCCAGGTCAGCCAGATCCAGCGCGAACTGGAAGCGCCGCTGCTGATCGCCGGAGGACTGGTACGGGTCAACGCCCTGCTCGGCACGCCGGGCGCCGATGGCCAGCCGCGACTGACCGTCAGCCGTGAGCAACTGATCAGCCTGATCAAGGAAAACGTCGAGAAGAACCCGAGATTCTCGGCACTTACATCGGCTGGGAAAAAAACGCACTGGACCATAATGACGCGGCCTACGTCGGCACTCAGGTTGTCGGCATCGACCCTGGCAACGGTCGTTTCCTGCCGTGGTGGTTCCGCAACGACGACGGCACCCTGGGCCTGGACAAACTGGTGGACGTCGACGACCAGAAAGTCCTGTCCACCGGCGTTCGCGCCAGCGAGTACTACCTGTGCTCGAAAGAAACCAAAAAGCCCTGCGTGATCGATCCGGCCCCGTACAAGGTCGGCGACAAGATCGTCATGCTCGCCTCCTTTATCGAACCGATCATGCTCAACGGCGCCTTCCAGGGCATTGTCGGCGCCGACCTGTCGGTGAACTTCATCCAGGAAATGCTCCTGAGCGCCAACCAGAAACTCTACAGCGGCGCCGGGCAAATGGCCCTGATCGGCGGCAACGGCCGGATCGTCGCCTACACCAAGGACCCGAGCAAATTCGGCGAGAAGGTCAGCGACATCCTCGACGCCCAGCAGATTGCCAACATGGCCAATCTCAAGCGCGGCGAAGTGACTTACACCGTCAATAAAGAGCAAGGCCGGATCGAGTTGTACCTGCCATTCGGCATCGGCCAGACCGACGCGCGCTGGACACTGATGCTGCAACTGCCGCTCGACGCGGTGATGGCCGATCTGCAAAAGCTCCAAAGCGACCTCGACGCCCAGCGCAAATCCGACACCTTCGGCATGGCCATGGTCGGTCTGATCATTGCCGGTCTTGGTTTGCTGGTGATCTGGCTGGTGGGCCACGGCATCGCCCGTCCGCTCAAACAGATGGTGACCATGCTCGATGACATCGCCCAGGGCGAAGGCGATCTGACCCGTCGTTTGAGCAGTGACCGCAATGACGAACTCGGCTCAATCGCCAAGGGCTTCAATACCTTCCTCAGCAAGTTGCAGGCGATGATCACGCAGGTGGTGTCGTCGGTGCAGAGCGTCAGCGATTCCTCGGAGCACACGGCGGACATCGCGATCCGCACCAATATCGGCATTCAGAAACAGATGGCCGAAATCGATCAGGTCGCCACCGCCGTGCAGGAAATGACCGCCACCGCGCAAGACGTGGCGCGTAACGCGACCCAGGCCGCACAAGCCGCCAGCCACGCTGATCAGGCCGCCAGCCAGGGCATGCAGATCGTGCGCGACACCTCCAACTCGATCGGTGTGCTGGCCGTGGAAATCGGCAAGGCCGTGGACGTGGTGCAGAACCTGGCCAAGGACAGCGAGAACATCAACGCGATCCTTATTGCCATTCGCGGGATCGCCGAGCAGACCAACCTGCTGGCCCTCAACGCGGCGATTGAAGCGGCCCGCGCCGGTGAGCAGGGACGCGGTTTTGCGGTAGTGGCCGATGAGGTGCGCAACCTGGCACAGAAGACCCAGAAGGCCACCGAAGAAATCCAGAGCATGATCCAGCAACTGCAACAGGGCACACGCGATGTGGTGCGGGTCATGGAGGACAGCCAGAACCGCACCGACGAAAGCGTGCAACATGCGGCCAAGGCAGCCGAAGCGCTGGAAACCATCACCCAGGCAGTGTCGGTGATCAACGACATGAACACCCAGATCGCCAGCGCCGCCGAGGAACAGAGCGCGGTGGCCGACGACATCAACCGCAACGTGATCAATATCGGTCAGGTGGCGAATGAGGTGGCGGGTGGTGCGGATGAGTCGAGTTCGGCGAGTGCGGATCTGACCAAACTGGCGGAGCAGCAGCGGCGGTTGATCAACCAGTTCAAGGTCTGACCGATCAGGCCGGGGTCAGGCATTCCGGGCCATTGAGCTTCGGATCATTGACCAGATTCGCCAGCACCCGCTCGCGCAAGGCCGCGGGCTCGCTGGCGAGCAAACCTTGCAGGACATGCAGCGGCGTTTCAGGATCAAGCCACGCCGCCTGCCCCGCCTCATCGAGTATCAAAGGACGGCGCTGACTGGCCGCCGGCTGGGTGATCACCGCCGTGCTCAGCCACACCTGTTCCTGCACCGGATACGCTTCCCAGATCGCCGCAAAAAACAACGAAGCCCCTTCTCCCGGTGTCAGCCAGTACGGCCGCTTGCGCACGTTGCCGCGCCATTCGTAGAAGCCGTTGGCCGGCAGCAGGCAGCGGCGCAGGCGCAGGGCTTCACGGAACATCGGCTGTTCGGCGACAGTTTCGGCCCGGGCGTGGGCCGGGGTGCGTGACAGGTCGGTCAGCCACGGCGGTGTCAGCCCCCAACGGGCACGGGCCAGCGTGCGCTGGCCGTCGGGTTCGGCGCGCAGCATCAATACCGAATCGTTGGGGGAAATGTTCCACTGCGCCTGCTGATCGGCAGGAAAACCTGGCAGGGCCGCGAAGTCGCGGTTCCAGCGAAACAGGGCATAACGTCCACACATGGGGCAGCACGACTCACAAATAAAACGAACGCCAGCCTAACAGACCAGCGTCCCGGGATAGCTGTCCGGTTCATCGCCGGGCAGCGGCAGCGCGGCATTGTACGCACGGATCAGCTCGCGGGCGTATTCGGCCTGGTCGTTATCGACCGACAGGCCCAACAGGCCAAAGATCGGCAACTCGCCCGTGCCGCCCAGCAGATCGCGCCCGACCAGATGCGCCTCGATGCCTTCGCTGGCGAGCATACCCTTGAGCATCTCGCCTTCCATCAGGTTTTCCGGTTCGTAGATTCGCTGCATGGGCGCGCCTCACTCGTTTTCGCTGAAGACTTCCAGAAACCAGTCCTCTCCATGGACCTGCAACACAAAGGTGATCGGCCGACAGCACACCTGACAGTCTTCAATATAGGTCTGGTCGCCAGCGGAGAGATCCACGGTCGTCTCGACCTCTTCACCACAATACGGACATTCATATACTGCGCTTTCCAGCATCGCGGTCTCCCGGGTGACTTGTGCGTATAATCGCCGGTCTATTTGCAGGGCTATTTTTGTCTGGCTACTTTTCAGACCGTGCCCCGTTGGTTTTCGATCAAAACCTTTACTTACCCTAGCCGTTTCCAACAAGAGAGCATGATGGGCGAATTCGATGCCATCCGACCTTACGACGACAGCGAAGTACCTGCGGTACTGGCGCGACTGCTCGGCGACAAGGCGTTTCTAGATATCCTCACCCACTTCCGCTTCCCGCGTTTTGCCGGTGCCTTCGGCTGGATGCTCAAACCACTTATAGCCCATCGGCTGCGTCGTGAGTTTGCCGACGTGACCTCCGTGGCCACTTTGCAGGACAAGGTCGAGTTCTACGTCGACCACACCATCGAGCGCGCCACCGATGGCGTGACCTACACCGGTGTCGAGCAATTCAAGTCCGGCAGCGCTTATCTGTTCATCGCCAACCACCGCGACATCGTGATGGACCCGGCCTTCGTCAACTACGCCGTGTACCACGCCGGCCTGCCGACCCCGCGCATCGCGATTGGCGACAACCTGCTGCAAAAGCCGTTCGTCAGCGACCTGATGCGCCTGAACAAGAGCTTTATCGTGCATCGTTCGATCACCGGGCGCCGCGAGAAAATGGCCGCGTACCAGCTGCTTTCGGCGTACATCAACCACTCGATCCGCAACGACTGCGCCTCGATCTGGATCGCCCAGGCCGAAGGCCGCGCGAAGGACGGCGACGACCGTACCGAGTCGGCGATCCTCAAGATGTTCCACATGAGCCGCAAGGACGAGCCGTTCGGCGAAGTCATCCAGTCGCTGAACCTGACCCCGGTGTCGATCAGCTACGAATACGACCCCTGCGACCAGGCCAAGGCCCGCGAGCTGTACATCCGCGCCACCACCGGCACTACAGCAAGGCGCCGGGCGAGGATGACGTGAGCATCGCCAAGGGCATCACCGGCTACAAGGGCCGGGTGCACGTGAACTTCGCCGCACCGATCACCGAGCTGTTCGAGGACACCAAGCAATTGGCGGTCGAAATGGACAAGCAGATTCTCGGCGGCTACCGGTTGTTCCCGGTGCATTACCTGGCATACGCGCAGTGGGCCGATGCCGATCCGCAGCTGAACGTACCGAAGGCTGCCGAGGTGTTCGGTGCCGAGGAACTGGCCAAGGCCCAGGAAGAATGGCAGAACCGTCTGGACGCCTGCCCCGAGGAGCATCGTCCGTATCTGGTGCTGCAATATGCGACGCCGGTGCGCAATCAGTACCGGGTCAAGGCTGGACTGCCGCTGTAAGCGGTGTCGGCCGGATACAAGAACGGCGCCTTCGGGCGCCGTTTTTCGTTCAGAAGCGGGTACTGATCCACGACACCAGCAGCGCCAGGCCCAGGCAGGCAAAACCGAAGCGGTAGAAGAAGCGGTTCATGCGCAGGGTCGCCCAATCGAGCACCGGCTCCCGATCGGGTTGGTTCTGGCGCTGGGCTGCGATACTGGCCATCGCCCGTTGTTCACGGCGACGGGTCGCGTGCAGCAGCCAACTGCCGGGAAAGGCCAACAGCAGGGCGAGCAGATTGATCAGTTTGGCGGGATGGGCGGTAAACAGCGTCATCAAGTGCAGCGACATCACAGACCTCAATCTAAACCGGTATGGCGAGCGCCAGACCGACGACCGCGGCGCGGATTCTACCGGAACCCTCCCCGCCAACCCCAATCTTTACGACAAATAACCCCACAATCGACCGATGGCTGTCCTGTGTCACGGCATCGTCATTTGTTTCAGTCACCCTGCGCGCCTCGAAACCGACACGGAACGCGACATGCTTCACGCTGAAAACCAGGATCGCCTGTACCTCATCTCTCCGTCCGACGAGCAGCAAGCCCTCGTCGGCAGCCTGGCCTTCAATGTTCAGGACCGTCACTGGCTGGTGTATTGCGCACTCGGCGGGCACCAGCATGCAGACTTGCCCGAGACCGATCTGCTGACCGGCGTCAGCGTCCTCGACTTCTATTCGCAAGCCGCCTGAATGAAAAAAGCCCGAGGCCATCACTGGCCCCGGGCTTTTTCACATCAGGCGAACGCCTTATTCAGCGAGGACCTGACCCACGGTCGGATCCTTGAACAGACGGGTCAGCGCATCGCTCAGCACATCGCTGACCAGTTTGGTGTTGGTTTCCTGATTCGGCGCCATACCGAAACGCTGGTCCAGCGAGGCACCGTAACGGCCGCTGTAACGACGGTTGGCGTTCTGCACGTCGGAGCGGAAGGTGGCGCCGATGGTGGCTTCGGTCACGTACATGCCTTCCTTCGGCGACTGGTATTTCAGTTCGGCCAGGGTCACGGTCAGTTGCGG
The DNA here is from genome assembly GCA_030737815.1 of Allium fistulosum. Classification (NCBI taxonomy): domain Eukaryota; kingdom Viridiplantae; phylum Streptophyta; class Magnoliopsida; order Asparagales; family Amaryllidaceae; genus Allium; species Allium fistulosum. The sequence goes on along the minus strand of JASFAW010000009.1, from coordinate 43,100,368 downwards.
TGCATTGGGCGCGTTGTTGGTCGGGGTGAACCCGAGCAGACGCACGGCGGCTTCAGCCTGGGCCTGCAGCTTCGGCAGGATCTGCTCGCGCTGCACGGTGATGGCGCTGGTTTCCGGGTACAGGCCGCCACGGGTGCCGAGGGTTGGCGACGGACGACCGTCGACCACGCGAACCACGACAGGCTGGCCATGGCCGACCGGTGCCAGCTGAGTGGTCAGCTTCGGTTCCGGGCTCAGTTGTTGCGGGCTGTGGGCGCAGCCAACCAGGGTCAAACTGGTCACAGTGATCAAACCGAACAACAGGCGTTGCAACATGCTCTTCTCTCCAGAATCAGGCACAGACAGGCCGGCAGTATAGCGGTGGGCCACTGTGGGTCACCAGCACTGAAATCTCTGACAAACCCGCTGCCAGCGGTTCCTGTCACACATTCGTCACCCCCCATACACGTGCGCGTCACGGCCCTTTGCCAATCTTCCTCACAGATCCCTAAAAGGAGCACTGCCATGCGCTATCTGATCTCGTTGTTCGCCCCACGCCCACTGCACCGCAGCTTCGCCCTGCTCGACCGCAACGGCCATTGCCAGGCCTTCAAGCAATGCAGCCTGCAACCAATGGGGGATGGCTGGGTGGAAATCGAGGAAATCCGTCTCAACTGGCTGCACCAGCCACTGCCCGCCAGCGCCCGGGTCGAACAGCAGCGCCCACGCGCACGGGCTCAGGCAATGTTGAGCATCTGACCGGATGCCTAATAAAAGTCATTAAACTCGACCAACTCCGCGCATTTCTTCGATACAATCTCCCCCGATTATAAGGACGTCTCCTGATCGGGCCCCGCAACAGCGTCAATGCGCTTGCATTGGCATCCAAATCGCCCACAGAGAGCCGCCCACACAGATCGAGTGAAGCTGGCGTGCTTGCTGTTTCCCTGGCAAATCCCGCTTTTTCGCGAATCTGCAGAGCTGTCATGACGCTCGGCCACTGAGTTGTTTGCCCCTCCGGGCACGGTGCCAGCCCCGGACAGCCGGTTCACGTCTTCAAAAGAGCGTGAAAAAAACGGGTTTTCACAACTTCACAAGAGTGTGGCGAGCAAATGAATAGTTTTGCGTCTGAACATGCACCATTAGCGTCTGAAACAGCCCAACGACACAGGAACGGGAACGCCTCGACTACCGGAGCCTGAAGCCTGTCCGCTACGGATTTGGTTGCACAAACGGATGTCTCGACCATAAGTCGAATTGCCAGCCCGGTGCCGAAATGAGTTCATGGGACTCTTGAAGCCAGGCCGCACGCATCCGTCGAAGTTGCGAAAATTGCGAAGATTCGGACATGGCACACCTGACCAAGGATACCCGGGGCTCAACTGACCTGCCCTGGACGCCTGGCAGCCATGCCGACAATTTGGTGCTGCAGATTTTGGAGACGCGTTAAATGGCGCATAACGAAGCAGTCGACGTAGTTCTGGTTGGGGCCGGCATCATGAGTGCCACCCTCGCAGTACTGCTCAAGGAACTCGACCCGGCGATCAAGCTGGAAGTCGTCGAGCTGATGGATTCCGGTGCCGCGGAGAGTTCCAACCCATGGAACAACGCCGGTACCGGCCACGCCGGCCTGTGCGAGCTGAACTACACGCCGCAGGCTGCCGACGGCACCGTCGACATCAAGAAGGCCGTGCACATCAACACCCAGTTCGAGGTGTCGAAGCAGTTCTGGTCGTACCTGACCAAGAAAGGCACGTTCGGCTCGTGCAAATCCTTCATCAGCCCGGTGCCGCACCTGAGTTACGTCGAGGGTGAGAAAGGCGTGTCGTTCCTCAAGGAACGTTTCAATACGCTGCGCAAGCACCACGCCTTCGCCGACATGGAATACACCGAAGACAAGGCGAAGATGACCGAGTGGATGCCGCTGATGATGCCGGGTCGTCCAAAAGACCAGGTACTCGCCGCCACCCGCGTGATCAACGGCACCGACGTCAACTTCGGCGCCCTGACCAATCAACTGCTCAAGCACCTGACCAGCGCACCCGATGCCCAGGTCAAGTACTGCAAGCGCGTGACCGGCCTCAAGCGTAACGGCAATGGCTGGACCGTCAGCATCAAGGACGTCAACAGCGGCAGCAGCCGTGAAGTCGACGCCAAGTTCGTGTTCCTCGGCGCCGGTGGCGCGGCCCTGCCGCTGCTGCAGGCTTCGGCATCGAAGAAAGCAAAGGCTTCGGCGGCTTCCCGATCAGCGGCCAAGTGGCTGCGCTGCGACAACCCGGAAGTGGTCAAGCATCACCAGGCCAAGGTTTACAGCCAGGCCGCCGTGGGTTCGCCACCGATGTCGGTACCGCACCTGGACACCCGCGTGGTCGACGGCAAGAAATCCCTGCTGTTCGGGCCATACGCCGGCTTCACCACCAAGTTCCTCAAGCATGGCTCCTTCATGGACCTGCCGCTGTCGGTTCGCGCCGGCAACATCGGGCCGATGCTGGCCGTGGCGAAAAACAACATGGACCTGACCAAGTACCTGGTCAGCGAAGTGATGCAGTCGATGGAACAGCGTCTGGAATCCCTGCGCCGTTTCTATCCCGAGGCGAAAGCCGAAGACTGGCGCCTGGAAGTGGCCGGCCAACGGGTGCAGATCATCAAGAAAGACCCGAAAAAAGGCGGCATCCTGCAGTTCGGTACCGAACTGGTGGCCGCGAAGGACGGCTCCCTCGCCGCCCTGCTCGGCGCTTCGCCGGGTGCTTCGGTGACCGTTTCGATCATGCTGGAACTGATCGAGAAGTGCTTCCCGGCCAAGGCCAAGGGTGAATGGGCTGCCAAACTGGCGGAAATCTTCCCGGCCCGTGAAAAGGTCCTGGAAACCGACGCGGCGCTGTATCGCAAGATCAACACGCAGAACAACATTGCGCTTGAACTGGTGGAAGAAAGCAGCGAGACCCCAAGCTTCGCTTGATATTGCGACATAAAAAACGCCCCGCACTCAGTGAGTGCGGGGCGTTTTTTTATGCCTTGGGAAAGCCGCGGATATCAGACGCGGGCTTTCTCGATCAGCTCGATGTATTCCGCAGCGTTGCGTTGATCGCGGATCAGGTCGACGAAGGTCTTGCCGTGCTCGTCCCTTGCCATCGAGGTCATAACCGGCTTCGACGAAGAACGTCAGGAAGCGTTCGAAATCGTCGATGCGCAGGCCACGGTAAGCCTTGACCAGTTTGTGCAGCGACGGCGAGGTGGCGTCGACCGGCTCAAAATCGAGGAACAGCTTGATCTGCTCATCGCCGATCTCGTCACCAATCACTTGCTTCTTATCTTTACGCATTGCCGACTCCAGCTCGCAGACATTTCACGGGGCGGGCAGTTTACCCCTGCGCAGGCACAAGGCTCAACGCGAGCGCGTACTGCCGGTGTGCAAATCGGCCCAGATGTGGCCGTTGGCGTAACTGAGAAATTGCACGTAGACCGTATCGTTGCGCAACAGATCGATCACCACCCGGTACTGGGCCAGCGGGTAGTAGAGCGTCAGAGTCTTGGTCTTGTCGTCATACACCGGTTTTTTCAGGCTTTTGCTTTCGCCATCGAAGTTGACCAGCACCTGATTGATCGTCGCCCCCTTGTTCAGGAATTTGCCTTTGAGGCGGATCATCAACGAAGAGGTGACCGGAATCGGCTGCTGATTGGACTGGCGCTGAGCGCCGACCACTACGGAATAGTCAGTGACCTGCAACAGTTGCTGCTGCTCGGGTTCGGCATCACGCAGGGTCAGGTCGTCCGGCGGCAGAAATTGACTGTGCATCGGGGCGGCGGCCAGCGGCAAGCTGAGGGTCAGCAACAGGGCGGCGCAGCTGCGGATCAAGAGGCTCATGACAGGCTCCGGGGGGCGGGGCCGAGCACTCTAGCATGGGATTCGGGGTGGATCAGCACACCCAAAAACAACTGTGAGAGCGAGCCTGCTCGCGATGGCGTTGTATCAGTCAACATCAATGTTGTCGACATACCGCTATCGCGAGCAGGCTCGCTCCCACACGGGGCAATGCAGGTTCTTACATGCCTTTGACGGCGAAGATCCCGTTGGCGTTGCGCCAGTAACCTTTGTAGTCCATGCCATAGCCAAAGATGTAACGGTCGATGCACGGCAGACCGACGAAATCGGCTTTCAGGTCAGGACGGGCCTTGCGGTCGTGGTCCTTGTCGATCAGCACGGCGGTGTGCACTTTTCGCGCGCCGGCGTGACGGCAGAAGTCGATGATCGCGCCCAGGGTGTGACCTTCGTCGAGGATGTCGTCGATGATCAGCACGTCGCGGTCGATGAACGAGACTTCCGGCTTGGCTTTCCAGAACAGGTCGCCGCCGCTGGTTTCGTTGCGATAGCGGGTGGCGTGCAGGTAGGACGCTTCCAGCGGGAACTGCAGATGGGTCAGCAGTTTGCCGGAGAAGATCAGGCCGCCCGTTCATCACGCAGAACACCACCGGGTTGCTGTCGGCCAGTTGTTCGTTGATTTGTGCACCGACGCGGGCAATGGCAGCCTCGACTTCAGCTTCGGTGTACAGGCAGTCAGCCTCTCGCATGATTTGACGGATATGCTCGAGATCAGCGGACATGGCGCTCTCCAAGGGGGGGCTGTTTCGGAAAAGCGAGCAAAGGTACGCATCCCGCACGGCCGAATCAAGCATTTGTGGACTAACGTACTGTATGTCCTATAGGACATCACCGTCGGATAGATTAATCTAGGCCGGTTTTTTTGCCCGCCGCCGGAGCCTTTCCCCATGTCCATCCAAGAGATCCGCCATCCGCTGATCCGTCACAAACTTGGCCTTATGCGCCGTGCAGACATCAGCACCAAGAATTTCCGCGAACTCGCGCAGGAAGTCGGTGCCCTGTTGACCTATGAAGCGACCAAAGACCTGCCGCTGGAAACCTACGATATCGAAGGTTGGTGCGGCACCGTGTCGGTCGAGAAAATCGCCGGCAAGAAGATTACCGTCGTGCCGATCCTGCGTGCCGGCATCGGCATGCGCTCGAAGCGTGCTGAGCCTGATCCCGGGTGCGAAAGTCAGCGCTGTCGGCGTTGCCCGTAACGAAGAAACCCTGCAGGCCCACACCTATCTGGAAAAACTGGTTCCGGAAATCGACGAACGCCTGGCCATGATCATCGACCGCGATGCTCGCCACCGGCAGCTCCATGGTTGCGACCATCGACCTGCTGAAGAAGGCCGGTTGCAAAGACATCCGCGCGATGGTGCTGGTCGCCGCGCCGGAAGGCATCGCCGCAGTCGAGCAGGCCCACCCGGACGTGATCATTTACACCGCGTCCATCGATCAGAAACTCAACGAGCACGGTTACATCATTCCTGGGCTTGGCGATGCCGGTGACAAGATCTTCGGCACCAAGCAGAAGGACGCGTAAGCATGCAGCAAGAGTTCAACGATCCGCTCTGGCGCACCGTGCTGTCCGGCGCACAGATGCTGTTCGTGGCTTTCGGCGCCCTGGTGCTGATGCCACTGATCACGGGCCTTGACCCGAACGTGGCACTGTTTACCGCAGGTCTGGGCACGATCCTGTTCCAGATCGTCACCGGACGTCAGGTGCCGGTATTCCTGGCGTCGAGCTTCGCTTTCATCACCCCGATCATTCTCGCCAAGGGCCAGTTCGGCCTCGCCGCGACCATGGGCGGCGTGATGGCGGCCGGTTTCGTCTACACCTTCCTCGGCCTGGCCGTGAAGATCAAAGGCACCGGGTTCATCGACCGTCTGCTGCCGCCAGTGGTGATCGGCCCTGTGATCATCTCCATCGGTCTGGCCATGGCGCCGATTGCCGCGAACATGGCGATGGGCAAGGCCGGCGACGGTTCGGAGCTGATCCATTACCAGACCGCCATGATGATCTCGATGCCGGCGCTGCTGACCACGTTGATCGTGGCGGTGTTCGGCAAGGGCATTTTCCGCCTGGTGCCGATCATTTCCGGCGTGCTGGTGGGTTTTGCCCTGTCCTTCTACTTCGGCGTGGTCGACACCGCGAAAATTGCCGCGGCACCGTGGTTCGCCCTGCCGGCCTTCACCGCACCGGAGTTCAACTGGCAGGCAATTCTGTTCATCGTCCCGGTAGCTTTGGCTCCGGCTATCGAACACATCGGCGGCGTGATTGCCGTCGGCAGCGTGACGGGTCGCGACTACCTGAAGAAGCCAGGCCTGCATCGCACCCTGCTCGGTGACGGCATCGCCACCACCGCAGCCGGCCTGTTCGGCGGCCCGCCCAACACGACCTACGCGGAAGTCACCGGCGCAGTGATGCTAACCAAGAACTACAACCCGAAAATCATGACCTGGGCGGCGATCTTCGCCATCAGCCTGGCGTTCATCGGCAAGTTCGGCGCCCTGCTGCAAAGCATTCCAGTGCCGGTGATGGGCGGGATTCTGTGCCTGCTGTTCGGTTCGATCGCGGCAGTGGGGATGAACACCCTGATCCGTCACAAGATCGACCTGGGCGAAGCGCGCAATCTGGTGATCGTTTCGGTAACCCTGGTGTTCGGTATCGGCGGAGTGTTGGTCGGCACCGGCACGGGGCCGGACGACTTCGGCCTCAAAGGCATCGCGCTGTGCGCGGTGGTGGCGATTGCGCTGAACCTGCTGCTGCCGGGCAATGACGGCTGGAAGCAGAAGAAGGCGGATGAGCCACTGATCTAATTCTTAGCTTCATCGCCTGAAAGACCGCTATCGCCAGCAGGCTGGCTCCCACATTGGAATGCGCTTTCCTGTGGGAGCCAGCCTGCTGGCGATGCTTTTAGAGGGCCAGTGGCGCCCGTTCACAAAGTGTTGCCAACGCCTTCGCCCATTGGGGGTCGTCATTCAGGCACGGCACCAGCACCAACTCCTCGCCCCCTGCCTCACAAAACTGTTCCTTGCCGCGATCGCCGATCTCTTCCAGGGTCTCGATGCAATCGGCGACAAACGCCGGGCACATCACCAGAATCTTCTTCACGCCACTTTTGGCCAGCTCATCCAGCCGCGCTTCGGTGTAGGGTTCGATCCATTTCGCCCGGCCCAGCCGCGACTGAAACGACACCGACCACTTGCCGTCCGGCAGCCCCATGCGCTCAGCGAACAACGCCGCTGTGCGCAGGCATTGGGCGCGATAACAGGTGGCCAATACGGCAGCCGGGGCGTTCTTGCAGCAATCTTCATTTTTGAAGCAATGATTGCCGGTCGGGTCGAGCTTGGTCAGGTGCCGCTCAGGCAAACCATGGAAGCTCAGCAACAGGTGATCGTAATCCTGCTGCAAGTGCGGCTTGGCGCTGGCCACCAGCGCGTCGAGGTATTCCGGCTGATCGTAGAACGGCTGCAACACCGACAGTTGCACATCGAGTTTTTTCTCGCGCACACACCCGCTTGGCTTCTTCGATCACCGTGGTGGTGGTGCTGTCGGCGAATTGTGGATAAAGCGGCGCGAGGGTGATGCGTTTGTGTCCTGCCGCGACCAGTTTCAGCAGATTTGTCTCGATGGACGGCTCACCGTAACGCATGGCCAGCTCCACCGGGCCGTGGGTCCACTGCGCCTTCATCTGCTGTTGCAGGCGACGACTGAGTACCACCAGCGGCGACCCTTCGTCCCACCAGATCGAGGCGTAGGCATGGGCCGACTGCTCCGGGCGCTTGATCAGGATCAGCGACACCAGCAGACGCCGCACCGGCCACGGCAGGTCGATCACGTACGGGTCCATCAGGAATTGATTGAGATAGCGGCGCACGTCGGCCACCGAAGTGGAGGCCGGCGAACCCAGGTTGACCAGAAGCAAGGCGTGATCGGTCATGCAACGTCCTATTTCAGAGGCGGCTGGAAAGATCGTCCAGGGCCGCGCGTAAATCCGTGAACCGGAAAGTGAATCCCGCTTCCAGCAAGCGTTTGGGCGTGGCCCGTTGGCCACCCAGCAACAGCAATGACATCTCGCCGAGCCCGACCTTCAAGGCCAGGGCCGGCATCGGCATGAACGCCGGGCGGTGCAACACGCTGCCCAGGGTCTTGGCGAATTCGCGATTGCGCACAGGTTTCGGCGCGCACGCATTATAAGGACCGCTCGCCTGATCGCGGTGCAGAAGAAAATCAATCAGGGCGATTTGGTCATCGATATGAATCCACGGCATCCACTGCCGACCGTTGCCCAAAGGCCCGCCCAGCCCGAGCTTGAACGGCAGCAGCAGGCGCGACAAAAAGCCGCCCTCGGCCGACAGCACCAGCCCGGTGCGCACCAGCACCACGCGAATGTCCATCGCTTCGGCGCGTTGCGCGGTTTCCTCCCAGGCGATGCATAACTGGCTGGCGAAATCGTCAATCACCGGTGGCGAGTCCTCGGTCAACTCGCGCTCGCCGCCGTCACCGTACCAACCCACGGCCGAGCCCGAGATCAGCAGCGACGGTTTCTGCCCGCGATGTTCCAGCCACGCCAGCAACGCTTCGGTCAGCGTGATCCGACTGCTCCACAACAACGCCTTGCGCCGATGGGTCCATGGCCGGTCGGCAATCGGCGCGCCGGCCAGGTTGACGATCACGTCGACCGGTTCGTCGCCAAGGTCCTCCAGACGCGCAATGCCCCGCACCTGGGCGCCACAGATTTTCGCGACTTTTTCCGGACGACGACTCCAGACCGTCAGGCGAAGCCCCTGTGCGGACCAGTGCCGGCAAAGCTGACGTCCGATCAATCCAGTACCGCCGGTCAGCAATATGTGCATGACTTCTTCCTCGCGTGGCGTTTTACCCCGATCACTAGTCTATTTTTATAAACAGGGATCTTTTCTATCGGGCAGGCTCTATTGTTTAACCATAGGCCAAGCTGTCAGAACAAGAACGCTGGAAGTTATACCAAAAAACATAATTGTACAGGTTTCATCCACGGCGTAGTCTGTACAGAAAGGTAAACGAGGCCCCTATGACTGTACCTATCGCAATCATTGGCACCGGCATCGCCGGACTCTCCGCCGCCCAGGCGCTGACAGATGCCGGGCATACCGTTCAGTTGTTCGATAAAAGTCGCGGCAGCGGCGGGCGCATGTCGAGCAAGCGCAGCGATGCCGGTTCGCTGGACATGGGTGCGCAATACTTCACCGCCCGTGATCGGCGCTTCGTGACCGAAGTCCAGCGCTGGCAAAGCAAAGGCTGGGTCGCCGAATGGGCACCGCAGCTCTACACCTTTCATGGCGGGCAGTTGAACCTGTCGCCGGACGAACAGACCCGCTGGGTCGGCACGCCGCGCATGAGCGCCATCACCCGGGGCCTGCTCGATGGCCTGGAAGTGCATTTCGCCTGCCGGATCACCGAGGTCTATCGCGGCGAAGAACACTGGCACCTGCAAGATGCCGAAGGTTTCACCCACGGGCCGTTCAGCCACGTGGTGGTCGCCACACCGGCGCCTCAGGCTACTGCCCTGCTGGCCTCCGCACCGAAACTCGCCGGTGCCGCCGCCGGCGTGAAAATGGACCCGACCTGGGCCGTCGCCCTCGCCTTCGATACACCGCTGGATACGCCAATCGAAGGCTGCTTCGTCCAGGACAGCGCCCTCGACTGGCTGGCCCGCAACCGCAGCAAACCGGGACGCGACACCACGTGCGACACCTGGGTCCTGCACGCCACCAGTGCCTGGAGCCGGCAGCACATCGATCTGCCCAAGGAAGCGGTGATCGAACAATTGCACGGTGCCTTCGCCGAGTTGTTGCACAGCGCCATGCCGGCCCCGACCTTCAGCCTCGCCCACCGCTGGCTCTATGCCCGGCCGGCCAGCAGTCATGAATGGGGCACTCTGGCCGACGCCGACCTGGGCCTGTATGCCTGTGGCGACTGGTGCCTGTCGGGTCGGGTCGAAGGGGCATGGCTCAGTGGCCAGGAGGCGGCAAGACGCTTGCACGAACACTTGCAGTGAACCGTATCAATCCGCGCAAATTGCTGCTGTCGAAATGGACAGCAGCTCACCCGCAAAACCGTGAAAAGCATTTTCTGGTGACCGAACTGTTCCGCGACGAGGACGGCACGGTGCTGGAAATCGAACTGCAGGCGGTGCTGACCCGGCGTACCGAGCAATGCGACTGGCATGCCCTGCAGGATGATTCACGCTGGAAAATGGGCTGGCGCTAAAAACCTCAAAAAAACTTATACAAACAGTTTGACTTGTACACCCATAAATCTATGCTGAAAGCGTGGTGTACAAATCTATTTGTCTGTACAGGTTTAGATTCGAGGTTGCTGCATGTCCGACTCATCGACGTCCCTACCGAAAATCGCCATCAGCGCCTGCCTGATGGGCGCCGAAGTGCGCTACAACGGCGGGCACAAGGAATCGCGGCTGTGCAGCCGCACCCTGGCCGAGCATTTCGAATTCGTTCCCGTCTGTCCTGAAGTAGCGATTGGTCTGGGGATTCCCCGCGAGCCGATTCGTCTGGTGGGCGATCCGCAAAAGCCTGATGCAGTCGGCACCGTCAATCCGTCGATCAACGTTACCCAGCCATTGGCCGCCTACGGCGAGAAAATGGCCGGGGAGCTCAATGACATCTGCGGCTACATCTTCATGCAGCAATCGCCGTCCTGCGGACTTGAGCGAGTCAAGGTCTACCACGCCAACGGCGCACCGGTGAATGGTGGCGGGCGTGGCATTTACGCCGAGGCATTCTGTGCACAGCATCCGGATCTGCCGGTGGAAGAAGCCGGGCGTCTCAACGATCCGGTGCTGCGGGAGAATTTCATTACCCGCGTGCTCGCCTACCGCGAATGGCAACAAGTGCTCAAGCAGGGCCTGAGCCGCCGCGTGCTCACCGAATTCCACTCGCGCTACAAATACCTGCTGATGGCGCACAACCCGGTGCAATACAAGGCGCTGGGCAATCTGCTGGGCAACATGGGCCAGACCGACCCGGCCGAGCTGGGCCCGCGCTATTTCAGCGAACTGATGGCGGCACTGAAAAAATGCGCCACCCGCCGTACCCACAGCAACGTCCTGCAGCACATCAGTGGCTACCTGAAACAGGCGATCAGCCCCGAAGACAAACAGGAAGTGCAGCACATCATCGGCCAGTACCGGCACGGCATCGTACCGCTGGTGGTGCCGTTGACCCTGCTCAAGCATCACTTTCGCCTCCACCCGGATCCCTACATTGCGCAGCAGGTTTACCTGCAACCGCATCCGGAAAACCTCAGCCTGCGAAACGCCATTTGATGAATGACTCACTCGACACCAGCGCCCGGGAAGACCTCGGCGCCGACTTCAAGAAAGCCCTCGACGAGGGCTGGCTGCCGATCCGCGAAGTCGCCCGTCAGACCGGCGTGAACGCCGTCACCCTGCGCGCCTGGGAACGGCGCTATGGGCTGATCGTTCCGCAGCGCACGCCCAAGGGCCATCGCTTGTACAACGCCGAGCATGTGCAACGTATCCAGAACATCCTTACCTGGCTCAACCGTGGCGTAGCGGTCAGCCAGGTCAAACCGCTGCTCGACACCGCGCAGACGTTCAACGAACCGGCGCAGGACGAATGGCATCCACTGCGCCAGGCCGCCCTGCTGGCGGTCACCCACCTGAACGAGCGCAGCCTTGACGACGGCATCAACCAGGCGATGGCGCTGTATCCGCCACGCACTCTGTGCGAGCAATTGCTGCTGCCGCTGCTAAGCGATCTTGAACAGCGCTGGCAGGGCCAGTTCGGCGCGCAGATGGAGCGGGTGTTCTTTTATGCCTGGTTGCGCAGCAAATTCGGCGCACGCATCTACCATAACAATCGTCAGTTGCGCACCGCGCCGCTGCTGCTGATCAACCAGTCGGACCTGCCGCTGGAGCCGCATCTGTGGCTCTGCGCCTGGCTGATCAGCAGCGCCGATTGCCCGGTGCAGGTATTCGATTGGCCGCTGCCGGCCGGCGAACTGGCGTTGGCAACCGATACCCTGCAAGCCCGTGGCGTACTGCTGTATTCCAGCAAAGCCCTGAACCTGGCGCAGCTACCGAAACTGTTCAACGGTGTCAGCTGCCCGAAACTGATTGTCGGACCAACGGTGTGTATCCACCACGCCGAGCTGTCCGTAAAGACTTCCGAACTCGCTGATCTGTTCCTGGCCGAAGATCCCCTGTCGGCGCATCGGGCACTCGTTCAGCGTGGGTTGATTTAATGATTCCGACAGAGACCGACATGCAATTGATCTGGCTGCGCAGCGACCTGCGCCAACATGACAACACCGCCCTCGCGGCCGCCGCCGAACGCGGCCCGACCGTCGCCGTGTACCTGTTGAGCCCGCAGCAATGGCAGGAACATGACGACGCGCCGTGCAAGATCGATTTCTGGCTGCGCAATCTGCGTGAATTGAGCAAAAGCCTTGGCGACCTGAACATTCCGCTCCTGATCCGCACCGCGCCTCACTGGGATCAGGCACCCGACGTGCTGCTCGAACTGTGTCGGCAACTGAAGATCGAGGCGGTGCACGTCAACGAAGAATACGGCATCAACGAAAGCCGTCGCGACGAGGCAGTTGCCGAAGCGTTGCAAGCGGCAGGCATCACCTTCCACAGTTACCTCGACCAATTGCTGTTCAAGCCCGGCAGTGTGCTGACCCGGACCGGCACTTACTTTCAGGTGTTCAGCCAGTTCCGCAAGGTCTGCTACGAACGCTTGCACCGCTCGATGCCTTCGCTGAAACAGGCCCCGGGCAAACAGTCAGCGCTGAACATCGACAGTGACCCCGTTCCAGAAGCCATCGAAGGGTTCCCGACACCCGGCGACTCCCTGCGCGCCTTGTGGCCCGCCGGTGAATCCGAAGCCCGGCGTCGCCTCGACACGTTCGCCGATGCACAGATCGACTACTACAAGAGCGAACGCGACTTCCCGGCCAAACCCGGCACCAGCCAGCTCTCGGCCTATCTGGCCGCCGGCGTGATCTCGCCGCGCCAATGCCTGCACGCCGCCCTGCAAAGCAATCAGGGTGAGTTCGAAAGCGGCAAGGTCGGCGCTGTCACCTGGATCAACGAACTGCTGTGGCGCGAGTTCTACAAACATATTCTCGTCGGTTATCCGCGGGTTTCACGGCATCGCGCATTCCGTCCGGAAACCGAAGCCCTGGCCTGGCGCGACGCACCAGAAGATCTGGCCGCCTGGCAAGAGGCGCGCACCGGCTTGCCGATCATCGATGCAGCCATGCGCCAACTGCTGGAAACCGGCTGGATGCACAACCGCCTGCGGATGGTGGTGGCGATGTTTCTGACCAAGAACCTGTTGATCGACTGGCGCGAAGGCGAGCGTTTCTTCATGCGCCACCTGATCGACGGCGACCTGGCCGCGAACAACGGCGGCTGGCAGTGGAGTTCCTCGACCGGCACCGACTCGGCGCCGTACTTCCGCATCTTCAACCCGCTCAGCCAATCGGAAAAATTCGACAGCGAAGGCCTGTTCATCAAGCACTGGCTGCCGGAGCTGGCCGGACTGAACAAAAAAGACGTACACAACCCGGCCAGTGCCGGCGGGCTGTTCGGCGTCGCCGACTATCCGGCGCCGATCGTTAATCTGAATGCATCACGGGAGCGGGCGCTGGCAGCGTTCAAAAACCTGCCGTCACGCGCGTCTCAAGGAGGTGAGCGATGAGTGAATTCCTGCGCGGTTTCGCCCAGCGGTTCGCACAGTTGAACAAAGACAACTTGCGCACCCTGGACGGACTGTACAGCGAGGACATTCATTTCACCGATCCGCTGCACGAAGTGCAGGGGCTGACGAACCTGCGCGGTTACTTCAGCGAGTTGTACGCCAACGTCAACGAACTGCGCTTCGATTTCCACGGCTTCGACCAGATCGGCGAAGGCGAAGGCTATTTGCGTTGGGTCATGAGCTACCGCCACCCGCGTCTGGCCGGCGGACAACTGATCCGCGTCGCCGGCTGCTCGCATCTGCTCTGGCGCGACAAGGTTTACCGCCACCGGGATTATTTCGATGCCGGGGCGCTGCTTTATGAACATTTACCCGTATTGGGTCGGGTGATCGCCTGGCTGAAAAGGAGATTGGGATGAGTCGTACAGCTCCACGTCGTTACTGGTTGACCGGTGCCAGCAGTGGCATCGGCGCAGCACTCGCGGAAGACATTCTCAAAAGCGGTGCACAGCTGGCGGTCAGTTCCCGCCAGGTCGCGCCGCTCAAGGTGTTGTCACAGCGTTATCCGGGCAAGTGCTGGTGGTGCCAGGAGATCTGACCAACAGTCAGACCGTACGCGAAATCGGCGAACAGATCGCTGCGCAATGGGGATCGCTCGATACGGTAATCCTCAACGCAGGCACCTGCGAATACGTCGATGCACATCAATTCGACGCCTCTATCATTGAACATGTGGTGCGCACCAACCTGCTCGCCAGCAGCTATTGCATCGAAGCCGCACTGCCATTGCTGCGCAAAGGTACGGCACCGCATCTGGTGGGGATGGCCAGCTCGGTGACCTATGTGCCGCTGCCACGCGCCGAAGCCTATGGCGCATCGAAGGCCGGGCTGCGTTATCTGTTCGAATCCCTGCGCATCGACCTGGCGGGCGAAGGTATTGAAGTCACGGTAATCAGCCCAGGATTCGTCGATACACCGCTGACCGCCAAAAATGATTTTCCGATGCCACTCAGCTGGCCTGCGGACAAAGCCGCGCGGCATATCTTCGCCAAGCTGAAGGATCGGCCGCTGGAGATCGCCTTCCCCGCACTGTTCATGGCAGCCCTGTGGCCCTTGTCGAAAATGCCCGCCCGCGTACAACTGGCGATTGGCAAACGCATGGTGCGCAGCAACCCGCCGCTCAGGGATGCAACATGAAAATCGCCATCGTCGGCAGCGGCATCGCCGGTTTGACCTGCGCGTACCTGCTCGCACGCCGACACGAAATCACCGTGTTCGAAGCCGACGCCCGGGTCGGCGGCCATACCCACACGGTGCCGGTCACCGTGGACGGGCGCGAGTACGCGGTGGACACCGGATTTATCGTGTTCAACGACTGGACATATCCGAACTTCATTCGTTTGCTTGGCCAACTGGTGTGACGTTCAAACCCACCGAGATGAGCTTTTCGGTCAACGATCCGGACACCGGCCTGGAGTACAACGGCAATAACCTCAACAGCCTGTTCGCCCAGCGCAGCAATCTGCTGTCCCCGGATTCTGGGGCATGTTGCGCGACATCCTGCGGTTCAACAAAGAGGCCCGGCGCGACCTTGCCGAACAGCGAATCGCCGCCGACACCACCCTCGACGATTACTTCAAGGCCAGCGGCTACGGCGAGCGTTTCATCCTGCATTACATCGTGCCGATGGGCGCGGCGATCTGGTCGATGCCGATGGCCGAGATGCTCAATTTTCCGTTGCAGTTCTTCGTGCGGTTTTTCGAGAACCACGGGCTGTTGTCGGTCAGCAATCGTCCGCAATGGCAGGTCATCGAGGGCGGCTCCAGTGCCTACATCGCGCCGCTGACCGCGTCGTTCAAGGAACGGATCCGCCTGAACTGCCCGGTGGGTCGGATCGATCGCGACGCGCACGGCGTGGTTATCCACAGCCCGGCCGGCATCGAACGTTTCGACAAAGTGGTGCTGGCCTGTCACAGCGATCAGGCGTTGCGACTGCTGGGAAATCCCGACGATAAAGAACGGGAAATCCTCGGCGCCCTGCCCTACGCCGACAACGAAGTGGTGCTGCATACCGACACCCGCCTGCTGCCCACACGCAAACGGGCCTGGGCGAGCTGGAATTATCGCCTCGGCGGAGCGGGTCATACCCGGGCGGCCGTGACCTACGACATGAACATACTGCAAGGCCTCCAGAGCGACACCACGTTCTGCGTCAGCCTCAACCAGAGCGCCGGCATCACGCCCTCCAAAGTACTTGCGCGCTTCACCTACGCTCACCCGCAATTCAGCCTCGCGGCGGTGGCGGCACAGCAACGCTGGGCTGAAATCGACGGCGCGCAACACACGCATTATTGCGGCGCCTATTGGGCCAACGGTTTTCATGAGGACGGCGTGGTCAGCGCCCTGCGCGTGGCCGCAGCCTTCGGAGAAAGCCTGTGAACAGCGCGCTCTACAGTGGCTGGATCGCCCATCGGCGATTTGCCCCGCGCCGTCATGAATTCCGTTACCGGATCGGCATGCTGTATCTCGATCTGGCTGAACAGGAGACCGTGCTGGGCCTGTCCCGTCTGGCCGGTGCCAGCCGCTTTGCGCCGTTTGCGTTTCGCGAAACCGACTACCTGAAAACCTTCACCGGCCGGGGTATACGCTTGAGCGATGCGGTGCGCCAGCTGGTCGGCGAAGCCTTGGGCCATGCACCGCAAGGTTCGATCTGCCTGCTGACCCAGCCGCGCAGCTGGGGTCTGTCGTTCAACCCGGTGAGTTTTTTCTATTGCCACGAGGCCGACGGCCAACTGGCGGCGATTCTCTGCGAAGTCCGCAACACTCCGTGGCGCGAGCGTTTTCACTACGTGTTGCCGGCCAGAGCGCCCAGCAATCTGCAGGACTTTCACCAGCACTTTGCCGTGGCCAAGGCGTTTCATGTCTCGCCATTCCTGCCGCCGGACCTGGAATACCGCATGAGTTTCAGCCCTGCCGCGCAGGTCCTGGGTGTGCACATGGCCGACTGGCAAGGCGAGCAAAAACTGTTCGACGCCACCCTCGACCTGCGACGTGAACCCCTTGATCGACACCACTTGCACCGGCACCTGTGGCGCTTTCCCTGGATGACCGCCAAGACCGCGCTGGCGATCTATTGGCAGGCGCTGCGCCTGTTGCTCAAGCGCACCCCGGTGTATGACCACCAGCGTGCCGACGACCTATTTCGAACCGCCACCGTACCGACCGAGGAACGCCACCATGAAATCCACTAGCGTCTCGGCCAAAGCCAGCCTGTTCAGCCCCCACGGCCTGAGCGGCTCGCTGCTGCGCCGGGGAGTGCTGCGCAAGCTCGAGCAGCTCAAGCAGGGTCAACTGATCGTGATCGAGGACGGCGAACGCCACGTCTTTGGTACGCCGGGCAGCACGCTGGTGGGGGAAATTCAGGTGCAGGATCCGGCCGTCTGGGGGCTGGTCGCCGGCAATGGTTCGATCGGTGCCGGCGAGGCCTTTATTCATGGCTACTGGCGCTCGCCGGATCTGACGGCCGTAGTGCGTGTGTTCGTCAGCAACCTTGAAGTGCTCGACGCCATGGAAGGTGGCCTGGCCCGGCTCGGTCGCCCGCTGGTGCGCGGGCTGCACTGGCTCAACCGCAATACACGCAAGGGCTCGCAGAAAAACATCGCCGCGCATTACGACCTCGGCAATGACCTGTTCGAGCAGTTTCTCGACCCGACCATGATGTATTCGGCCGCGCAGTTTCTCAGCCCCGACGACAGCCTGGAGCAGGCGCAACTGAACAAACTGGAGCGGATTTGCCAGAAACTCGCGCTCAAGCCCGGTGACCATCTGCTGGAGATCGGCACCGGCTGGGGCAGCATGGCGCTCTATGCGGCGCAGCACTACGGCTGCAAAGTCACCACCACCACGCTGTCGAAGGAGCAGTTCGCCTTTACCGCCGCCCGCATCGAACGCCTCGGTTTGCAGGATCAAGTGACGCTGCTGCTCAAGGACTACCGCGACCTCACCGGCCAGTACGACAAGCTGGTGTCGATCGAAATGATCGAGGCGGTCGGCCACCGCTTCCTGCCGACCTACTTCAAACAGTGCGCGCACCTGCTCAAGAACAACGGCCTGATGCTGTTGCAAGCAATCACCATCCGCGAACAGCGCTACGAACAGGCGCGCCGTGGCGTGGACTTCATCCAGCGCTACATTTTCCCCGGCGGCGCCCTGCCCTGCGTGCAGAAAATGCTCGAAATCGTCGGCCGCGACACCGACATGAACCTGTTGCACATGGAAGATTTCGGCCTGCATTACGCCCGCACCCTGCGTCTGTGGCACGAGAACTTTCGCCATGCGCACGGCCGTCTGAGCGAACTGGGCTATGACGATTACTTCCTCAGGTTGTGGGAGTTCTACCTGTGTTACTGCGAGGGTGGATTCCTCGAGCGCACCATCGGCACCGCACAACTGGTGCTGGCCAACCGGCGGCGATGACCGCGCCTTTGCTGGGCCGTTTCGATGCTTGAACGGCTGGCCAACGCGGTGCTGTTCCAGATCGGCTGGCTGGCCTGCGTGCTCGGCGGTAACAGTTTGTGGTTGCTGCTGGCGCTGGCGGTACTGGTGATTCATTTGCGCTGGATCAGCAATTGGGCGCATGAAGGCCGATTGATCCTCAGCGTGGTCATTATCGGCACGGCGGTAGACAGCGTGTTGCGCGGCCTCGGGGTTTTTGAGTTCGAGGATCTGTCGCCGCTGATTCCGCTGTGGCTGATGTTGCTCTGGGCGTTGTTCGCCACGACATTGCGTCATTGCCTGCAATGGAGCGCACGGCCGTGGTGGCTGGCCAGTCTGCTCGGCGCGGCAGGTGGCGCGCTGTCCTATGGCGCCGGCGGACGACTGGCCGGTGTGCAATTTCCTTTCGGTGAGTTACCGACCCTGATCGGCATCGCACTGCTGTGGGCGTTGCTGTTTCCGCTGCTGCACCAATTGTCACGACGGCTGGCGCGTTAAACGCCTGTCAGGCCTTTCACACGCTCACCGGTCACTGCCGTACACTGGCGCCATGAAAACCATTCCCCATCGACAAATTGCCGAGCCCGAGGTCACCTGTTCGACCTGTGCGGCCTGCTGCTGTCAGCTTGAGGTGATGCTGATCACCGACACCGGCGTACCCGAGCGTTTTATCGATACCGACGATTGGGGTGGTGAGGTGATGCTGCGTCTGGACGACGGCTGGTGCGCGGCGCTGGATCGCGACACGATGATGTGCACGATTTACGAGAAGCGTCCGCTGATCTGCCGCGAGTTCGAAATGGGCGCCCCGGAATGCATCGACGAACGCCAGGGAATTGCCACGGCGTATCGCTGACAGTTCAGCCACCCTAAAACGACTGTGGGAGCGAGCCTGCTCGCGATAGCGGATCAACAGTCAACATAAGCATTGAATGTGAAATCGCAATCGCGAGCAGGCTCGCTCCCACTCTTTTTACATGAAGCCGTTTTACAGCGGCATCGTGTAATGCAGTGCGTAGCTTTCCACTCCGTCGTTGTCGCTGCTCAGACCGGCGTTGGAATAGTGCGTCGCACGGATCCCGACTTCATGCCCGCCATTGAAGCGCAGACCGAAACCGATACGGTCTTCGAACTGAAAGGAGCCACCGAGCTTGTTGTCTTCGTATTCGGTGTTGGAGAACAGCGCCACGCCGATCCCCGCCTCGACATACGGTTTGACCGACTGACCGGCAAACTCGTAAACAAATACCGGCGAGAACGACAGGCTGTTGTTGCTCGACGTCTTATCGCCTTCCCAATAAGTGTAGGCACCGCTCCAGTAACCGGTCAGACGACCGACGTCACTTTGCAGCCAGCTTTTATCCCAATCGAAATTCATGCCCAGGCGATAAGTCATGGTCGAATCGCTGGTAGCCCCACTGCAAACTCGACGCCAGCAGCTTGTGCGGTAAAACTTTGCCCATCAGTGCAGCCGCAATCGCGGCCAAGCAGAATAGTCGCTTCACTTTGAAACTTCCTTTTCCGGAACGATCGTTTGGTTTTTTAGGTCACTCTGCGCTATAGAAATCTGCGCTTGGTCAGAAGTTCAGCTGACTTTTTAGATATTTCACATTTTTTTTACAAAGTGAATCTTTCAACGTCGCCAACGACTTGATCCAGCTGGACCAGGGTCTTGCGTAAAGACGCGGGATCGGCATTTGTCCAGAATCTGACCGGTCGGTTCGGACCTTCAGCGAGCAGATCACGCTCGGCCAGCAGCCGCTGCAGTGCCGCGCTACCGCCGCGCCGGTATCGATCAGGCTGATGCTCTCGGGGATCATCGACTTGAGCATCGGCTTGAGAAACGGATAGTGGGTGCATCCCAGAATGATCGTGTCGCAGCCGTTGGCCAGTAGCGGATCGACGTAGTGCTTGAGCAATGCACGCAAACTCGGGGCTGTGCAGATCGCCGCTTTCAATCCGCTCGACCAGTCCGGGGCACGGCTGAGTGATGACCCGCACATCCGTGGCGAAGCGGTCGAGCAATGCGGCGAACTTGGCGCTCTGCAAGGTGCCGGTGGTGGCGAGTACGCCGACCACGCCGCTGCGGGTGGCCGCGGCGGCCGGTTTGACCGCCGGCTCCATCCCGACAATCGGCCAGTCGGGAAAGTCCCGGCGCAGATCGGCAACGCCGGCAACGGTCGCGGTGTTGCACGCGATCACCAGCGCCTTGGCGCCCTGCTCGCGAAAAAAACCGGCCATCACGCTGCAACGCTGGCGGATGAATTCCGGGGTTTTCTCGCCATAAGGAATGTGGCCGCAATCGCCGAGGTACAGCAGCGATTCATTCGGCAGCAGGTGCTGGATTTCCGCCAGCACCGACACGCCGCCGACACCGGAGTCGAATACGGCGATCGGCGCTTCACGCATGCTGCGAACCACAGACGCTGCAACCGGGGTCGCGCTTGACCCGCAGCTCACGGAAGCGCGAACCCAGCGCATCGATCAACAGCAGACGACCCACCAGTGGTTCGCCAAAACCCGCCAGCAACTTCAAGGCTTCCAGCGCTTGCAGGCTGCCGACCAGACCGACCAGCGGCCCGACCACGCCGGCTTCGCTGCAAGTGAGTTCGGCTTCGCTGCCGTGACCGTACAGGCAGTGGTAGCACGGGCTTTCGGCGCGACGCGGGTCGAACACCGAGAGTTGCCCCTCGAGGCGGATCGCCGCGCCGCTGACCAAGGGCTTGCGTGCCGCCACGCACGCGGCGTTGACCGCTTCGCGGGTGGAGAAATTGTCCGAGCAGTCGAGCACCAGATCCACCGCCGCCACGGCTGCAGCGAGAGAATCCTCGTCCAGCGCCTGACGATGAGGCACCAGTTTGATTTCAGGATTGATCGCGCTCAGGCGCTTGAGCGCCGAGTCGACCTTGGTCATGCCGACGCTGTCGGTGTCGTGGATGATCTGGCGTTGCAGGTTGGTCAGGTCGACCGTGTCGAAATCCGCCAGATGCAATTCACCGACACCCGCCGCCGCCAGGTACAAGGCCACCGCGCACCGAGACCACCGAGGCCGACGATCAATACCCGGCTGTCCTTGAGCTTCAACTGTCCATCGATGTCGATGTGTTGCAGCAGGATCTGCCGACTGTAGCGCAACAATTCCTGATCATTCAGCACGGCAGGCGCCCCAGGCTGATCCGTTGATGGCCGCCCAGATCGGTGCGGCTGTGGACTTCTTCGAAACCTTGCGTCAGCAGCAGATCGCGCACGGCTTCGGCTTGATCATAGCCGTGTTCGAGCATCAGCCAGCCACCGGCCTCCAGATGCGCCGGCGCCTGGGCGATGATCAGACGCAGATCGTCGAGCCCGTCGATCCCGGCCACCAAGGCGCTTTCCGGCTCGAAGCGCACATCGCCTTCCACCAGATGCGGATCGGCGGCGCGAATGTACGGCGGGTTACTGATGATCAACTCGAAACGCTTGCCTTCAAGGGCGCTGAACCAGTGGCTGCTCAGCACCGTGGCGTTGTTCAAGTGCAGGCGCTGGCGATTGCGTTCGGCCAGGGCCACCGCTTCCAGCACGCGATCCACGGCGGTGACTTTCCACGCCGGGCGCTCGCTGGCCAGAGCCAGGGCAATCGCCCCGCTGCCGGTGCCAAGGTCGAGAACTTTGGCCGGGGTCGCCGGCAGCAATTCCAGTGCGGCTTCCACCAGCAGTTCGGTGTCCGGACGCGGGATCAGCGTGTGCGGTGCGACTTCCAGATCGAGCCTCCAGAAACCCTGCTGTCCAAGAATGTAGGCCACCGGCTCGCCGCTGCGACGACGTTGCAGGTACTCGGCAAAGACCAGTGCGGCTTCGCTGGGCACGATGCGCTCGGGCCAGGTGTGGAGAAAACTGCGCGATTTGCCCAGCGCGGCGGCCAGAAGCAATTCGGCGTCCAGACGCGCTGTAGGCGAGTCCGGCAGTTCGGCGGCGCGCAACAGGCTGGCGATGATGGTCATTTACTCACCTATCGCTGCGAGCTGGTCGGCCTGGTATTCGGCCAGCAACGGCTCGATCACCGCTTCGACGCCACCGGCGAGGATTTCGTCGAGGGAATACAGGGTCAGGTTGACGCGATGGTCGGTAACCCGGCCCTGGGCAAAGTTGTAGGTACGGATGCGCTCGGAGCGGTCACCGGAACCCACCAGCAATTTACGTTCGCTGGCGATGGCGTTGGCCGCCGCCGCAGTCTGCTGGTCGTTGAGCTTGGCCGCCAGCCAGGCCATCGCCCGGCACGGTTCTTGTGCTGGGAACGTTCTTCCTGGCACTCGACAACGGTGCCGGTCGGTATGTGGGTGATGCGGATCGCCGAATCGGTGGTGTTGACGTGCTGACCACCGGCCCCGGAGGAGCGGTAAGTGTCGACGCGCAAATCCGCCGGGTTGATCTCGATGGCTTCACGTTCGTCCGGCTCGGGCAATACCGCCACGGTGCAGGCCGAGGTGTGGATACGGCCCTGGGATTCGGTGGCGGGTACACGCTGTACGCGGTGCGCGCCGGATTCGAATTTCAGCTTGCCGTAAACGTTGTCGCCTTCGATGCGGGCGATGACTTCTTTATAGCCACCGTGTTCGCCTTCGTTTTCCGAGAGGATCTCCACGCGCCAGCCACGCCGTTCGGCGTAACGCGAGTACATGCGGAACAGGTCGCCGGAGAAGATCGCCGCCTCGTCGCCACCGGTGCCGGCGCGGATTTCGAGAAACACGTTGCGCCCGTCGTTGGGATCCTTGGGCAGCAGCATGCGCTGCAGATCGGATTCCAGCGTGATCAGCAATTCCTTGGCTTCGCGGACTTCTTCCACGGCCATTTCACGCATGTCCGGGTCGCTGTCCTTGAGCAGCGCCTGCGCGCCTTCAAGATCGCTTTGTACGCAGAGCAGCTTTTTATAGCCTTGTACCACCGGCTCAAGTTCGGCGTATTCCTTGGAATAGGCGCGGAATTTGGTCTGGTCGGAAATGACTTCGCCGTCGCCGAGGCAGCGCGGTCAGTTCCTCGAAACGGTCCTGGAGAATGTCCAGCTTATTGAGCAGTGACGCTTTCATTGCGGTTTTTTATCCGAAAAGCTATCCGGTGAGCCCTCGAGGGCAAAGAGTTCCTGAGCCATGGCCAGCGCATCGAGGCGGCCTTCGGCAGAAAGCTTTTTCAACTGCACGCTGGGTGCGTGCAGGAGTTTGTTGGTCAGGCCGCGGGCCAATTGCCCGAGCACGTCTTCGGCGTTGCCGCCGTTGGCCAGCAGGCGCAGGGCCTTTTGCAGTTCTTCGTCGCGCAGGCGTTCGCTCTGTTGACGATAGGCCTTGAGCACATCGACCGCCGCCAGCTCGCGCAGGCGCACCATGAAATCGTCGGCGCCGACCGAAACCATCTCTTCGGCAGCCTGCGCTGCGCCCTGACGGCTCTTGAGGTTTTCGGCGACCACTTCGTGCAGATCGTCGACGCTATAGAGGTAAACGTCGTCGAGTTCGCCGACTTCTGGCTCGATGTCACGGGGAACGGCGATGTCGACCATGAAGATCGGCTTGTGCTTGCGCAGCTTCAGCGCGCTTTCCACCGCACCTTTACCGAGGATCGGCAACTGACTGGCGGTAGAACTGATAACGATGTCGCTGGCGCACCAGTTCGGCCGGAATGTCCGAGAGCAACACCGCATGGGCACCGAACTGCTCGGCGAGCAGGCTGGCGCGCTCCAGCGTCCGGTTGGCGACCACGATGCGTTTGACCCCGAGCTCATGCAGATGGCGGGCAACCAGGGTGATGGTCTCGCCGGCACCGATCAGCAGGGCCTGGCTGCGTTGCAGGTCGCTGAAAATCTGTTTGGCCAGGCTGACGGCGGCAAACGCCACGGATACCGGGTTTTCACCAATGGCAGTGTCGGTGCGCACCTGCTTGGCGGCATTGAAGGTCGCCTGGAACAGTCGCCCGAGCAGCGGCCCGATGGTGCCGGCCTCGCGGGCCACGGCGTAGGCCGATTTCATCTGGCCGAGAATCTGCGGTTCGCCCAGCACCAGCGAGTCGAGCCCGGAGGCGACGCGCATCATGTGACGAACGGCCGCATCGTCTTCATGCACATAAGCACTCGCGCGCAGCTCTTCGAGGCTCAATTGATGGTATTCGGCCAGCCAGCGCAACACGATGTCCGCCGACACGTGATCCTGTTCTATATACAGCTCACTGCGATTGCAGGTGGAGAGGATCGCAGCTTCGCGGCTGTCGGTGAGTCGGCAGAGCTGCTGCAAGGCCTCCACCAGCTGCTCAGGGGTAAAGGCCACGCGCTCGCGGACGTCTACTGAAGCAGTCTTGTGGTTGATACCGAGTGCAAGGAAGGCCATTCAAGGTCGCTGATGGTGACGTGAAGCCGGCAATTGTCCTACTTCGTCAGATTCAGAACAACTACCGCTGACTATTGTCCCAATTGCCGGGCCCTATAATGGCCACAATCGAGACTCGGTTATGTTTGGCCGAAGGCTTGTGTCATGATGATCCGACCGCAGGTTAGTCGTCCTCTTCCTATATGAATAGATCTTCCGCGTTGCTCCTCGCTTTTGTCTTCCTCAGCGGCTGCCAGGCCTTGGCACCCGTTTCGCAGGACGGTGCCTCACCGGTCGAAGACACCACGCCAGCCCCTGAAAAGCCCAAGGTTTACAGCTCGTTCAGCCAGGAAACGGTGTTCAGCCTGCTGAGTGCCGAACTCGCCGGCCAGCGCAATCGTTTCGACATTGCCCTGGACAACTATGTGACCCAGGCGATCAACACCCAGGATCCGGGCGTTTCCGAGCGTGCGTTCCGCATCGCCGAGTACCTGGGCGCCGACCAGCCGGCCCTCGATACCGCGCTGATCTGGGCGAAAAACGCCCCGGACGACCTCGAAGCGCAGCGCGCCGCCGCCGTTCAACTGGCGCGCGCCGGGCGTTATGACGACTCGATGGTCTATATGGAGAAAGTCCTGCAGGGCAAGGGCGACACCCATTTCGACTTCCTCGCGCTGTCGGCCGCCGATACCGATCAGGAAACCCGCAACGGCCTGATGGAAAAGCTTCGACCGCCTGTTGCAGCGTCACCCGAACAACAATCAGCTGATTTTCGGCAAGGCCCTGCTGATGCAGCAGGATGGCGACACCAAAGGTGCGCTTGCCCTGCTCGAAGACCATCCGCCGGAAGACGGCGAGATCGCCCCGATCCTGCTGCGCGCGCGCCTGCTGCAAGGGCTGAATCGCGGCGACGAAGCGCTGCCGCTGCTGCAAAAGAGCATCAAGAAGTATCCGGACGACAAGCGCCTGCGCCCTGACCTACGCGCGGATGCTGGTGGAACAGGACCGGATGGACGACGCCAAGGTCGAGTTCTCCACCCTGGTTCAGCAATACCCGGAAGACGACGAACTGCGTTATTCCCTGGCGCTGGTCTGCCTGGAAGCCAAGGCCTGGGACGAGGCCAAGGGCTATCTGGAAGACCTGATCGCCCGGGAAAGCCATGTCGATTCGGCGCACCTGAACCTGGGGCGCATCGCCGAAGAGCGCAACGACCCGCAAGGTGCGCTCATCGAGTACGCCCAGGTCGGCCCCCGGCAACGACTATCTGCCGGCGCAACTGCGTCAGGCCGATATTCTGATGAACAACGGCAAGACCGCCGAAGCCCAGAGCAAACTCGCCGCCGAGCGTGACGAACAACCGGACTACGCGATCCAGTTGTACCTGATCGAAGCCGAAACCCTGTCCGCCAACAATCAGGGCGACAAGGCCTGGAAAGTCCTGCAACAAGCGTTGCAGCAATACCCGGACGATCTGAACCTGCTTTACACCCGCGCGATGCAGGCGGAAAAACGCAATGACCTGGCGCAGATGGAAAAAGACCTGCGCCTGATCATCAAGCGCGATCCGGACAACGCCATGGCCCTCAACGCCCTCGGCTACACCCTGTCCGACCGCACTACCCGCTACGCTGAAGCCAAGGCGCTGATCGAGCAGGCGCACCAGATCAACCCGGAAGACCCGGCAGTGCTCGACAGCCTCGGCTGGGTGAACTTTCGCATGGGCAATCTGGAGGACGCCGAGAAATACCTGCGTCAGGCCCTCGAGCGTTTCCCCGATCATGAAGTCGCCGCGCACCTGGGCGAAGTGCTGTGGGCCAAGGGCAAACAGCGCGAAGCAAAACAAATCTGGGGCAAGTTCCTCAAAGACCAGCCTGACAGCACCATCCTGCGCAGCACCATCAAGCGCCTGACCGGATCCGAGACTCTTTAACTCATGTTTTTGCGCCACATCTTAGTTTTCAGCTTCATCGCCCTGCTCGCCGGTTGCGCGGGCTTCGGCGCCCGTGAGTCGGTCGAAGGCCACGGCAATCCGGCACAGTGGGCCGCGAACAAACAACACCTGACCGGCCTCGACGGCTGGCAGATCGACGGCAAGATCGGCATCCGCGCCCCGAAAGATTCGGGCAGCGGCACGCTGTTCTGGCTGCAACGTCAGGATTACTACGACATCCGCCTGTCCGGCCCGCTGGGTCGTGGCGCGGCGCGCCTGACCGGTCGTCCGGGTGCGGTGTCGCTGGAAGTGGCGAATCAGGGCCGTTATGAAGCGCCGACTCCGGAAGCACTGGTCGAAGAGCAACTGGGCTGGAAACTGCCGGTCTCGCATCTGGCCTGGTGGGTTCGAGGCCTCCCGGCACCGGACAGCAAAAGCCGTCTGACCCTGGACGGCAACAGCCGCCTGGCGAATCTGGATCAGGATGGCTGGCAGGTCGAATACGTCAGCTATGCCGAACAGAACGGATACTGGCTGCCCGAGCGGATCAAGCTGCACGGCACCGACCTGGACGTGACGCTGGTCATCAAGACCTGGCAACCGCGCAAATTGGGGCAATAAAGCATGACCGCTCCACGCCTCACCTTGCCCTCGCCGGCCAAACTCAATCTGATGCTGCACATTCTCGGTCGTCGTGAAGACGGTTATCACGAGTTGCAGACGCTTTTTCAGTTCCTCGACTACGGCGACGAAATCACCTTCGCCGTGCGTGACGACGGCGTGATTCGCCTGCACACCGAATTCGAAGGCGTGCCCCACGACAACAACCTGATCGTGCGCGCGGCGAAGAAACTGCAGGAACAATCCGGCTGCTCGCTCGGCATCGATATCTGGATCGACAAGGTCCTGCCGATGGGCGGCGGCATTGGTGGCGGCAGCTCGAATGCGGCCACCACCCTGCTCGGCCTCAATCACTTGTGGCAACTGGGTTGGGATGAAGATCGACTGGCTGCACTGGGCCTGACACTGGGCGCGGACGTGCCGGTGTTCGTGCGTGGCCACGCAGCTTTCGCCGAAGGTGTCGGCGAGAAACTGACCCCGGTCGAGCCCGCCGAACCGTGGTACGTCGTGCTCGTTCCGCAAGTCTCTGTTAGTACGGCAGAAATTTTTTCAGATCCTTTGTTGACACGTAACACGCCGCCCATTAAAGTGCGCCCCGTTCCGAGGGAAACAGTCGAAATGACTGCTTGCCGGTGGTCTCGAAGCGTTATCCAGAAGTACGTAACGCATTGAATTTGTTAGGTAATTTTACCGAAGCAAAACTCACCGGAACTGGAAGTTGTGTGTTTGGGGGCTTCCCAAGCAAAGCTGAAGCTGATAAAGTCTCGGCCCTTCTGACAGAGACCCTTACAGGGTTTGTAGCAAAAGGAAGCAACGTTTTCGAATGTTGCATCGCAAGCTGCAAAGTCTGCTCTAAAGGAATCAAGTGCCCGGCACTTGCAAGCAACAGATACAGGGGCGTCGCCAAGCGGTAAGGCAGCAGGTTTTGATCCTGCCATGCGTTGGTTCGAATCCAGCCGCCCCTGCCATTTTCCTATACTCATCCAGGTATACCCTCAGCCTTCAGGTACTGCGCGTGTCCAAGATGATGGTCTTTACGGGGAACGCTAACCCCGATCTGGCTCGGCGTGTCGTACGTCAGCTGCATATCCCTCTCGGTGACATCTCTGTCGGTAAATTCTCCGACGGCGAAATTACAGCCGAGATCAATGAAAACGTTCGCGGTAAAGACGTCTTCATTATTCAGCCGACTTGCGCTCCGACCAACGATAACCTGATGGAACTGGTAGTGATGGCTGATGCCTTCCGCCGCTCCTCGGCTACTCGTATCACTGCTGTTATTCCTTATTTTGGTTATGCCCGTCAGGATCGCCGTCCGCGTTCCGCACGTGTGGCTATCAGCGCGAAAGTTGTTGCTGACATGCTCACCGTAGTCGGCATCGACCGTGTTCTCACGGTTGATCTGCATGCTGACCAGATTCAGGGCTTCTTCGATATTCCGGTAGATAACATCTACGGCTCCCCGGTTCTGGTGGATGACATCGAAGATCAGCGCTTCGAGAACCTGATGATCGTGTCCCCGGACATTGGTGGCGTCGTGCGTGCACGTGCCGTTGCCAAATCCCTGGGCGTGGATCTCGGGATCATCGACAAACGCCGTGAGAAAGCCAATCACTCTGAAGTGATGCATATCATCGGTGATGTCGAAGGGCGTACCTGCATCCTGGTCGATGACATGGTCGATACCGCCGGCACTCTGTGCCATGCGGCCAAGGCCCTGAAAGAGCATGGCGCAGCCAAGGTCTTTGCCTACTGCACACACCCTGTGCTGTCGGGTCGGGCCATCGAGAATATCGAAAATTCCGTGCTGGACGAGCTGGTGGTGACTAACACCATCCCGCTGTCCGCTGCAGCACAAGCCTGTGCACGTATCCGTCAACTGGATATCGCACCGGTTGTTGCCGAAGCGGTTCGCCGCATCAGCAATGAAGAATCGATCAGCGCGATGTTCCGTTAAGGGCCCTGCCCTTCTCGAAATGTCTCGTTGACGAAAAGCGCCCCGCCCCGGCATTTCTGCCGGGGCGGGGCTTTTTTGCCCATACCGTGTTCGGCGCTGGTCGCAAACGCCACTCGGTCATGGCTATTTTGGAGATACAAAATGAACGATTTTACTTTGAATGCTGAACTGCGTTCCGACCTGGGGAAAGGTGCGAGCCGCCGCCTGCGTCGTCTCGCTGCCCTGGTTCCAGCTGTTGTTTACGGTGGCGACAAAGCCCCTGAATCCATCAGCATGCTGGCCAAAGAAGTTGCCAAACTGCTCGAAAACGAAGCTGCCTACAGCCACGTTATCGAACTGAACGTTGGTGGCACCAAGCAGAACGTGATCATCAAGGCTCTGCAACGTCACCCGGCCAAAGGCCACGTGATGCACGCTGACTTCGTACGCGTTGTAGCTGGCCAGAAACTGACCGCTATCGTTCCTGTGCACTTCATCAACGAAGCTGCTCCAGTGAAGAAAGGCGGCGAAATCTCGCACGTTGTTGCCGAGATCGAAGTTTCCTGCCTGCCGAAAGATCTGCCTGAGTTCATCGAAGTCGACCTGGCTAACGCTGAAATCGGCACCATCGTTCACCTGTCGGACATCAAGGCTCCTAAAGGCGTTGAGTTCGTTGCTCTGGCACACGGCGATGACAAGGCTGTTGCCAACGTCCACGCTCCACGTGTTGCTCCAGAAGCTACCGAAGAAGGCGCAGCAGAGTAATTCACTCTGTCATGCCTGAGTGAGCAGGTAACATCGCGGACTGGAACGTAGCGAGAAAGCGGGCGGGAACGCGGAGTTTACATCCATGGTAAATGAGCATTTTTCGTCCACTTTCGCCGCCTTCCCTGATCGCGGCGATGTTATCCACCACTCAAAGGAAGGGCCCCTATCGTGACTGCCATCAAACTGATCGTTGGCCTGGGAAATCCAGGCGCTGAATACGAGCAGACCCGGCATAACGCAGGGGCCCTTTTTGTTGAGCGCATCGCCCACGCACAGAATGTGAATCTCGTGGCCGATCGCAAGTATTTCGGCCTGACCGGGCGTTTTTCGCATCAGGGTCAGGATGTTCGTCTGCTGATTCCCACCACCTACATGAACCGCAGCGGCCAGGCCGTGGCGGCACTCGCCGGTTTCTTCCGCATCAAGCCCGAAGAAATCCTGGTGGCACACGACGAACTCGATCTGCCTCCGGGCGTCGCCAAACTCAAAGTCGGCGGCGGCCATGGCGGTCACAACGGGTTGCGCGACATCATTGCGCAATTGGGCAATCAGAATACGTTCCACCGCCTGCGGCTTGGCATCGGCCACCCGGGCGTCGCCAGTATGGTTTCAAATTTCGTCCTGGGTCGTGCGCCACGCGCCGAACAGGAAAAACTCGATGCCAGCATCGACTTTGCCCTCGGCGTGCTGCCGGATATCCTCGCCGGTGAATGGAACCGCGCGATGAAAAACCTGCACAGCCAGAAGGCCTGACTCTAATCCGAGGGGAAACACCATGGGATTCAATTGCGGCATCGTCGGCCTGCCTAACGTCGGCAAGTCCACCCTGTTCAACGCCCTGACCAAATCCGGGATCGCGGCCGAGAACTTCCCCTTCTGCACCATCGAGCCGAACAGCGGCATCGTGCCGATGCCGGATCCGCGTCTGGACGCCCTGGCGGCCATCGTCAATCCGAAGCGCATCCTGCCGACCACCATGGAATTCGTCGACATCGCGGGCCTGGTTGCCGGCGCATCGAAAGGTGAAGGCCTGGGCAACAAGTTCCTGGCCAACATCCGCGAAACCGACGCGATCGCTCACGTCGTGCGCTGCTTCGAAGACGAGAACGTGATCCACGTTTCCAACAGCGTCGACCCGAAGCGCGACATCGAAATCATCGACCTGGAACTGATCTTCGCCGACCTCGACAGCTGCGAGAAGCAACTGCAGAAAGTCGCGCGCAACGCCAAGGGCGGTGACAAGGATGCAGTGGCCCAGAAGGCTCTGCTGGAACAACTGATCCCGCACTTCACCGAAGGCAAGCCTGCGCGCAGCCTGATGAAGAACATGAGCGCCGACGAAAAAGCGATCATCAAGGGCTTCCACCTGCTGACCACCAAACCGGTCATGTACATCGCCAACGTCGCTGAAGACGGTTTCGAGAACAACCCGCATCTGGACGTGGTCAAGGCCATCGCCGAAGAAGAAGGCGCGATGGTTGTCCCCGTCTGCAACAAGATCGAAGCGGAAATCGCCGAGCTGGACGACGGCGAAGAGAAAGACATGTTCCTCGAGGCCCTGGGCCTGGAAGAGCCTGGCCTGAACCGCGTGATCCGCGCCGGCTACGAAATGCTGCACCTGCAGACCTACTTCACCGCCGGTGTCGAAGAAGTCCGCGCCTGGACCGTCCGCGTCGGTGCCACCGCACCGCAAGCCGCTGGCGTGATCCACACTGACTTCGAGAAAGGCTTCATCCGCGCCGAAGTGATCGCCTACAACGACTTCATCCAGTACAGGGGCGAAGCAGGCACCAAGGAGGCCGGTAAATGGCGTCTGGAAGGTAAGGACTACATC
Organism: Allium fistulosum; assembly: GCA_030737815.1. Lineage (NCBI taxonomy): Eukaryota > Viridiplantae > Streptophyta > Magnoliopsida > Asparagales > Amaryllidaceae > Allium > Allium fistulosum. The sequence continues at coordinate 43,068,879 of JASFAW010000009.1, read as the reverse complement.
GTTAAAGACGGCGACGTGATGCACTTCCGCTTCAACGTGTAAAAGCTGCACCCATGAAAAAGCCGCGTTCGATACGCGGCTTTTTTGTGCCTGAAATTCGGCCGTCAGGCCTTTTGGGTTCTCGGCAGGAAGATCGCCAGCACCCCGAACAACGGCAGGAACGAGCACAGGAAGTACACGTATTCGATGCCGTGAATGTCCGCCAGATGACCGAGCAACGCCGCGCCAATCCCGCCGAAACCGAACATCAGACCGAAGAACACCCCGGCAATCATTCCGACATTGCCCGGCACCAGTTCCTGCGCGTACACCACAATCGCCGAGAACGCCGAAGCCAGGATGAAGCCGATCACCACGCTCAGGACGCTGGTCCAGAACAGGTCGACATGGGGCATGAGCAGCGTGAACGGTGCCACGCCGAGGATCGAAAACCAGATCACCGCCTTACGCCCGATCTTGTCGCCAATCGGCCCGCCGAAGAACGTACCCGCCGCCACCGCGCCGAGGAACAGGAACAGATGCAGCTGCGAACTGGCCACCGACAGGTCGAACTTCTCGATCAGGTAGAAGGTGAAGTAACTGGTCAGGCTGGCCATGTAGAAATACTTGGAGAACACCAACAGCCCGAGCACCACCAACGCACTGATCACCCTGCCCTTCGACAGTCCATGCGTGGCGGCCTGGCCGGCCTTGAGCTTGAACAGGTTCAGGTGATGGGCGTACCAGCGACTGATGCGATAGAGCACGAACAACGCAAACACCGCGAACAGCCCGAACCAGGCCACGTTGCCCTGCCCGAAAGGAATGATGATCGCCGCTGCCAGCAACGGGCCGAAGGCCGAGCCGGCGTTACCGCCCACCTGAAAGGTCGATTGCGCCAGACCGAAACGCCCGCCCGAGGCCAACCGCGCGATTCGGGAAGCTTCGGGGTGGAAGGTCGAAGAGCCGATGCCGATCAGCGCCGCCGCCAGCAAGATAAGCGGGAAACTGCCGACCATCGACATCATCACAATGCCGATCAGCGTACACACGGAACCGGCCGGCAGCAGCCACGGTTTCGGATGCCGGTCGGTGTGATAACCGACCCACGGCTGCAACAGCGACGCGGTCAACTGAAAGGTCAGGGTAATCAGGCCGACCTGGGTAAAACTCAAACCATAGTTGGCCTTGAGCATCGGATAGATAGACGGCAGCACCGACTGGATCAGGTCATTGATCAAATGCGCCAGCGCCACCGCGCCGATGATGCGCATCACCAGTGGACTGCTCTGGGGAGGAGCGGACGCCGAGGCAGCGGCGGTCTGAACGTTGCTGATAGCCATGGGAATTTCCGGACTGCAGATGGGTGCACGCGGGCAGGTGCGTCAATGTGCCATTTTTCGGTGCGCCAGCGCCATCCCCTTAGCCAGCTAACGAACTATTCAGTCGTGGCAGCGAAAGTGATAGCGCAACGCCATGGTCTGAATCTTGCCTTGCTTATCCGCTTGAACGCGGCGCCCTTACAAAGGGCATCGAGAATGGGAAGTTTCGCTACAGAGCCGGCCTACAGAGCGGGCAAGGGTGAACTTTCGAGGCCTTTTAGCAGGGCACCAGTCACGGTCGCAACGACCGCGATGCACGCCGATGGTGCGTGGTGTCCAGAGGAGTCATGGGGCATGCAGGCTTTTTTATCACCGGGGATCAGGTTGCTGGGGCGGTTTGGCTTCGCGCGTAAATTCCAGTTGTTGTTTCTGCTGTTTATCCTGCCATTGGCCGGCAGCCTGTTGATGATCGGCCAGGACTATCGCGACAAACTCAACCTGATCGCCGGCGAACGTGCCGGTGTGCGGCAGTTGCTTGCCCTCGATGCACTCGACAACCTGCTCGCCGCCCAACGCGACCGCGCCGCCCGCTGGCGCGCCACGGAAACCAACCGCCAGCCGACGCCCGCGACTCTGGCCGCCGTGGCCGCATTCGATGGCGTGCAGCCTGCCGTTGCCCAGGCGACGCTGGAGCTGGGCAGTGCCTTGCAAGCCGAAGGCGCGGAAGGTGAAACCCTGACCCGCTATCAGGCACTGCAAGCCGCGCTCAATGGTCTGGACTCGAAAAGCCTTTCCGGTGTCGGTTGGTGGCCGGATGGTTACGACCGCTTCACCAACGCCCTCAGCGCCCTGCAAGCCTTGCGTGAGCAAATCGCGATGGACAATCGCCTGATCCTCGCGCCATGGCTGGAAACCTATCTGCTGACACAGATTTCCACCCAGCACGCACCAGACCTGATCGAGCGGGTCGGCCGACTGGCAGCCGTCGGCCAGGCGTCTGTAGTTTCCGGTCAGTTCACCCTGCAAAGCCGCTTGCAACTGCGTGATCTGCGCAGCCGCATCGGCGATGCCCGCGAGCAGCTGGTAAAAACCGCTGGCCTGCTTGAAGCGCGTCTGCCGCCAGCCCTGCAAGGCTGGGCCGGGCAATATCACGACAGCCTCAAGCAGCTGGATGCCGGTCTCAAAGTGCTGGATGACGGCGTGTTCGGCGGCAGCATCAATCTCAAGCCGGAAGAGTTCGAGCGCAGCCTCGACGCCCTGCTCGGCAACCTCGCCACGCTGCGCCAGCAATCGCTGGTGTCGCTGGATCAGCGGCTGGATGACTACCACGGATCGGCGATTCGTCAGTTCATCATCGTCGCGGCGATCTTCGGTTGCCTGTTGCTGGCCGCGCTGTATTTGTTCGTCTGCCTGCAAGCCTCGATCCGCCGCAGCGCCAGCGGTATTACGCTGCTCGCCGAAGCACTGCGTGACGGCAATCTGAGCCTGCAAGTGCCGGTTGTGGGCCGTGATGAACTGGCGTCGATCAGCACCGCGCTCAACGTGGCCGTAGTGCAACTGCGCACCAGCCTGCTGGGTGTCGATCACGAGACTTCGCAACTGAGCAACGCGGTGCGCAGCCTCAACGATCACTCCAGCGGCGCTCTCAGCGAAGTCGAAGCGCAGCAATTGCAGATCAGCCAGATCGCCGCAGCGGCCACGCAACTGGCGGCGACGTCTCAAGGCGTGGCGCAGAGTTGCGAACAGGCTTCGGGCAGCGCCCAGCACACCCGACGCATCGCTGCCGACAGCAGCCGTGACAGTCAACGCACCACGGCGAGCATCCAGCAGCTCAATCAGCGCCTGAACGAAACTGCAGCAGCGCTCGGTCGGGTCAGCGAGCAAGGGCAGCAGATTCAACTGGTGGTCGACACCATTCGTGGCGTCGCCGAACAGACCAACCTTCTGGCGCTCAACGCCGCCATCGAGGCCGCTCGTGCGGGTGAACAGGGTCGCGGTTTTGCCGTGGTGGCCGACGAGGTGCGCAGCCTGTCGCAACGTACGCAATCGTCCACGGCGCAGATCGCCGGTACGGTCGACAGCCTGCGCAATACGGTCAACGAAGCCGTGAGCCTGATGGAGGCTGCGTGCGGTCAGGCGCAATCGGACGCGGAAGCGGTCACCGGACTGGGCGAACGCCTGGGGGAAATCGCCAGCGCCGTGCAGAGCGTCACCGACACTCTCGCCCAGATCGCCACGGCAGTCGAAGAACAGGCGAGCACCGCCGATGAGGTCAGCAGCAATATCCAGCAGGTGGATCAGGCGGCGGTTCGCCTGCTCGAAGGCGCGCGGGCCGTGAACCTCGCGGCGGACACCTTGAGCCAGGGCAGCCATGCCTTGAGTGCCAACACCGGAAGATTTCAACTGCGTTGAAAGCCCCTCCCGCGCCGATTTTCGGCGCGGGAGGATAAGCGGTTGAAAATAAGAAGAAATATTTTGAATTTACGCTTGACGCTTTTCCATTTCAGGGGAATAATGCGCGCCACTTGGCTACATAGCTCAGTTGGTTAGAGCATAGCATTCATAATGCTGGGGTCCGGGGTTCAAGTCCCTGTGTAGCCACCAAGTACTAAAAACGGCTTACCGAAAGGTAGGCCGTTTTTTTATGCCTCGAGAAAAGTGCCCTTCCTCAGTGAATCGGCTGGCTCCGTAGGAACCGGGTGCGAAAAGCGTACGAAGAGGATTTTTCGTTCGTTCAAGCACGCGCATCCCGGCAAGTCGATTTGATCGCCATCGCGATTGGCCGACAAGCTCCCCTGTCTTGATCCAACGACAGACAGGGAGTTGTCATGGACCCGGACAAAAACCTTTTCGATGATATCTGGCGCCGAAAGCTTCCGAACGGCGGCGCCTCATGGGCCGCCTGGAATCCGCCCCGGGAGCCAGAGCCCGTCTACGCCCCGACGGACGAATGGCCATCCCCAAAACCTCGCGACGATCTGGTTTTTGCCAAGTCCTGCACGCCGGGCAACTGGTGCCGGACGGATGCGGGCACAACACCTGAGCCTGCCTCTCACTTCGGCAAAGTCATGGTGGCGGGCGCGCTGCGCATTCCCGCTGCCAGTCACGCCGTAGCGAAGGCAATCGGTGCCGATCTGGCGTTAGGGCGCATGGCCGGTGGTGGAATCCTGCAGCAGCGCCTCAATTGGGCAATCCGTGGCGCGGGAGGCCCGGCCAGCGTGTTCATCCTCGGGATGCTTCCGACCCGAATGGGCGACGGCACGCTTCACACCGACGAACAGCTACGCAGCATGAGCCGCGCCACCACTCGCGTGCGCTTCCAGTTCCGGCGTGATGCCGAAGGGGTCATGCAGGTTTACGGCATCCACACCGGCGCTTCGGGCGACGACTCCGTACGTACCGTAAAAGTCGAGTGGAACAACGACAAGACCGCCATGGAGGCGAAGCTCAACGGCATCACGATTTTGTGGACGCCGCAACGCGGGCCGCTGGGATCGATGCCGCCGCTGGTTCATCCGGAGCACGGCGAAGCACTGAGTACGATCCTCGTCCACCCGATCGCCGCGAACACCGACAGCCAGATTGAAATCCTGCCCGGCGAAGACATTACTGCCGAAGATTGTATTCTGGTGTTTCCGGCGGAGACCGGGCTGAAGTCGTTGTATGTGGTGTTTTCGAAACCGGCGAGATTGATGCCGGGGACGGTGACGGGGATTGGTGAGGATGTTTCCGGTGTATGGCTTGACCATGCCCGGGGGGGATCTGGTGCGCCAATCCCAACCAGCATTGCCGATTCGCTAAGAGGGCGTGAATATTCCAGCTTTGATTCATTCAGGCGCGCCTTCTGGGCCGAAGCATCAAAAGATACCAGGCTAGCCGGGCAACTCAGCGAAGATAGCTTGGAGCGTATGCGCAACGGAAAGGCGCCTCGCGCCCGATTAGCTGATGCGGCTGGTAAGAGAATCTCTCACGAAATTCATCATGTGGAACTGATATCTCAAGGCGGCGAGGTCTATAACGTTGACAACCTGAGGGTCCACACTCCTAAAAATCACGTCGAAATACACCAGGATTGAGGCAACTGCATGAGCGCCCCCTTCATCAAAAGCAATTTCTCTGATTACACCGAACAAGACTTCGTAGAGTTCATTGACGAGATCAGAAAGGAAGACAAGGCACCTACAGATGACCGTGCAGATATTCTATTGCTGCACTTCAACAAGATCGTTGGGCATCCGAGCAAGATGGATCTTATCTACTACCCTGAGCCAGGTGCTGACACGTCGTCATCTGGCATAGCCCGTACAATCGCGACATGGCATGAAGCAAACGGACTGCCAGGATTCAAGAAGTGAAGATTCATGGTCAATCACTGAAATGACTTCACACCACTAAGTATTAAAAACGGCTTACCAAAAGGTAGGCCGTTTTTTTATGCCTCGAGAAAAGTGCCCTTCCTCAGTGAATCGGCTGGCTCCGTAGGAACCGGGTGCGAAAAGCGTACGAAGAGGATTTTTCGTTCGTTCAAGCACGCGCATCCCGACAAGTCGATTTGATCGCCATCGCGATTGGCCGACAAGCTCCCCTGTCTCGATCCAACGACAGACAGGGAGTTGTCATGGACCCGGACAAAAACCTTTTCGATGATATCTGGCGCCGAAAGCTTCCGAACGGCGGCGCCTCATGGGCCGCCTGGAATCCGCCCCGAGAGCCAGAGCCCCTCTACGTCCCGACGGACGAATGGCCATCGCCAAAGCCTCGTGACGATCTGGTTTTTGCCAAGTCCTGCAAACCGGACAACTGGTGTCGAACGGATGCGGGCACAACACCTGAGCCCGCCTCTCACTTCGGCAAAGTCATGGTGGCGGGCGCGCTGCGCATTCCCGCTGCCAGTCACGCCGTAGCGAAGGCAATCGGTGCCGATCTGGCGTTGGGGCGCATGGCCGGTGGTGGAATCCTGCAGCAGCGCCTCAATTGGGCAATCCGTGGCGCGGGAGGCCCGGCCAGCGTGTTCATCCTCGGGATGCTTCCGACCCGAATGGGCGACGGCACGCTTCACACCGACGAACAGCTACGCAGCATGAGCCGCGCCACCACTCGCGTGCGCTTCCAGTTCCGGCGTGATGCCGAAGGGGTCATGCAGGTTTACGGCATCCACACCGGCGCTTCGGGCGACGACTCCGTACGTACCGTAAAAGTCGAGTGGAACAACGACAAGACCGCCATGGAAGCGAAGCTCAACGGCATCACGATTTTGTGGACGCCGCAACGCGGGCCGCTGGGATCGATGCCGCCGCTGGTTCATCCGGAGCACGGCGAAGCACTGAGTACGATCCTCGTCCACCCGATCGCCGCGAACACCGACAGCCAGATTGAAATCCTGCCCGGCGAAGACATCACCGCCGAGGATTGTATTCTGGTGTTTCCGGCGGAGACCGGGCTGAAGTCGTTGTATGTGGTGTTTTCGAAACCGGCGAGATTGATGCCGGGGACGGTGACGGGGGTTGGGGAGAATTCGTCGGGCATATGGCTCGTCGGAGCAAACTCGGGGGTGGGAGTTCCAATTCCAACAGACGTGGCAGACTCACTGCGGGGACTCGAATTCCAAAGCTTCGACTCGTTCAGAGCGGCCCTGTGGAAAGCCGTTTCGGAGTCAGCCGCAGCGGATCAATTCATCAAACAGAGCGTTGGCCGTATGCGTAAAGGTAAAGCGCCACGTGTGCGCAAAGCCGATAGCGTCGGCGGCAGAAGATCGTACGAGCTTCATCACCTCAAAAAAGTATCTGAGGGCGGCGGTGTCTACGATCTCGATAATCTGCGAGTAAATACGCCGCGAAACCACATCGATATCCATCGGAACGAATAGGTAATCCATGACAGACCATCTATTGAAAGGCAGTATTTCGGAGTACACCGAGGCCGAGTTCGTCGCGCTGCTGGAAGAGCTCGCGAAAGAAGATAGAGAAGCCGAAAACGATGATCGCGCTGACTTGCTACTGTTGCACTTCGAGAAAATCAGCGAACACCCCGCCGGGTCGGATCTGATCTATTACCCAGAGCCGGGTGCGGATAACTCCCCTCGGGGTGTAACACAAATCGTGAAAGGCTGGCGCGCCGCCAACAGGCTGCCAGGCTTCAAGCAGTAAACATCAGGTCCCCCGCAGTCCAACCACTGCACATCTCCAGGCAGTCAAAACGGCTTACCAAAAGGTAAGCCGTTTGTTTATCCCTCGCCTACTAATGCTGCCAGTCCCTTCGCCCAGATCTGCCGTGTGCGCAAACCGACAATCGCCCGCCAGTCCGGATCCGCCGGATAAAACTGCTCCAGCAGATTCAACTTGATCGCCCGCCCCGTCGCATCCAGCGGGTCACCATGCAAATGCAGCCAGTGATCGTCGCGCAGGTAACGATGCACGTCCGGCCCCGGATAAGTCCCGCACTCGATCACGAACGGCATCAGTTGCACATTCGGCAACGCGTTGAGCACCGCCTGCGAGGTATAACCGGTAGCGGTTGCCGCAACACCGGTTTCGCTCAGGGTTTCGGCACCGGTGTGCAGCGTGTAGAGCCACGGGCCGTAAATGGATTGCGCTTGGGCCAGTGCCGGATACGGCGCCTGGGTAATCGTCAGCAACATCGGATGCCCGTACTCACCAGCGCCGGTGTGCAGGTCAAAACACATCACGGTTTCAGCACCGTCCAGATGATTTTCGATGATTGAATGCAGCGTGCGATTCGACCAACTCGGCGCGAGTCCGCCAAAAAACAATCCATCGGGATGACTGTGCTGCCCGCCCTCGACAATCGACATGACGGCCGGCCAGCCGTGCTCGGCAATTTGCGCATCCAGCAAGGCATCAGCCTTTTGCCGCCCGGGACCATTCAAGTCGGTGCAGGCGTAGATTTCATGCAGCGCGACGTAAGCACGGTTGTCCGGAAGCGGTCGGTTGAAATCCAAGTGATTGCGGTTGAGGTCGATGTTGTCTTCATTGACCCGCCGCAGCCACGCCGTGCCCCACGGGTTGATCAGGTGAACCATCACCACCGCGACATCCTTCGGCAGCGAGTCCGGCGTGAAATGCTTCAGCCAGTCGATCTGGCACTCCGAACCGTAATAACCCTCAACACCGTGGGTGCCGCTGAGCGCCACCAGGCGCCGTTTGGCCGATGGATCCCCCAGCACCGCCACATCGGTACTCAAAGACTCGCCAAACGGCCCATTGAGCGGATGCGCGTACGAAGAGAGCGTGGCACCCGCCACCTTCGCGGCAGCAAGAAAGCGCTCGCGCTGTTCGCGATAGCTGGGCTGTGTCGGAAATGCGTTGTGCATGGCGGCCTCTTGTTGATTGTTCTGGCTTCACTATTGGCTCTGACCCTACAGAAAATTCGCCAAGGCATGAAGGACAAACACACCGATGGTTTGCGTCCTGCACGGTCGGCCGATACAGTCCGTCAGACTTTTATCCCACGGACGGAGAGCCCCGCGTGTTTCCAGCCCTGCCCCTGAGCCGCCTTCGCCTGCCCGCCCTGACACTGATCGTCAGCGCCATTGCCCTCACGGCCTGCAACGCCCCGCCCTCCTCGACCCTGCCGCTGGCACCGGAAGCCGCCTCCGGTTACCGCACCGGCCTGCAAGCCAGCCAAGCCGAAAAACACATGGCCGCCGCTGCCAATCCATTAGCCGCCGAGGCCGGGCGCGAGATGTTGCGTCAGGGTGGTTCCGCCATCGATGCCGCCATTGCAATGCAAGCCGTGTTGACCCTGGTCGAACCGCAATCCTCCGGGATCGGCGGTGGCGCGATGATCGTGCTGTGGGACGGCAAACAGGTGCGCACCTACGACGGTCGCGAAACCGCACCGGCCGGCGCGACCGAGAGGCTGTTTCTACAGGCCGATGGCAAACCGATGCCGTTCCCGCAGGCGCAGATCGGTGGACGCTCCGTCGGCACCCCGGGGGTGATGCGTGCATTGGAGCTGGCGCACAAAAAGCACGGCCGCTTGCCGTGGGCAACATTGTTCGAGCCGGCGATCAAACTGGCCGAGCAGGGTTTTGCGATCTCCCCGCGCCTGCATTCACTGCTGAAATCCGATCCGGAGATACGCCGCTCGCCGGACATGGCCAAGTACTTTCTGAACAGCGACGGCAGCGTCAAAGCCGTCGGCACTCGCCTGCAGAACCCGGCGCTGGCCGCCGTGCTCAAGCGCATCGCCAACGAAGGCGCAGACACCCTGTATAAAGGCCCGATCGCCGAAGAGATCGTGGCCAAGGTTCAGGGCCACGCCAACCCCGGCAGCCTGTCGCTGAACGACCTTCAGCATTATCAGGCCAAGGAGCGCGCCCCCCTTTGCACCGACTACAAACGCTGGCAGGTGTGCGGGATGCCGCCGCCATCATCGGGCGGGATTGCAGTGGCGCAGATTCTCGGCACCTTGCAGGCGCTGGAAACCCGCGATCCGCGCCTGTCCCTGACGCCGCTCAAGCCAGTGAAAACCGATAAACCCGCCGGGGTTGAGCCTGCGCCACAAGCCGTGCACCTGATCGCCGAAGCCGAGCGCCTGGCCTACGCCGACCGCGCGCAATACGTGGCCGATACCGACTTCGTGCCGGTGCCGGTCAAGGGCCTGGTCGATCCGGGTTATCTGGCCAGCCGCGCCAGCCTGATCGGTGAACGCAGCATGGGCACTGCCAAACCCGGCAAACCTCCGGGCGTGCAGGTTGCCTATGCGCCAGATCGCTCGCCGCTGCGCATTTCCACCTCACAAGTGGTGGCCGTGGATGACTTCGGTGGCGCCGTGTCGATGACCACCACCATCGAAGCGGCATTCGGCTCGCACCTGATGGTTCAGGGCTTCTTGCTCAACAATCAGATGACCGATTTCTCGTTCATCCCGGTAGAGAACGGCCAGAAAGTCGCCAACCGCGTGGAACCCGGCAAACGCCCGCGCTCATCGATGGCGCCGACCCTGATCTTCGACCGCAACAGCGGCGAGTTCATCGCCACCGTCGGCTCTCCGGGCGGTTCGCAGATCATCGAATACGTGGCCAAAACCACGGTCGGCCTGCTCGACTGGAACCTCGACCCGCAAAGCGCCATCAGCCTGCCCAACTTCGGCAGCCGCAACGGCCCCACTGAACTGGAACAGGGCCAGTTCAGCCCGACGCTGATCCAGGCACTCAAGGACAAGGGCCACACCGTCAATGAAATCGACATGACCAGCGGCACCCAGGCCATCGTGCGGGTCAAGGATGCTGCGGGGAAGGCAACGCTGTCAGGTGGGGCAGATCCTCGGCGCGAAGGAGTAGCGTTGGGGGATTGAATCAACGCTGCCAACTGAAAAAGGCTTACCGAGAGGTAAGCCTTTTTTGTATTGCAACATCCGGCCATGACTTGTCGTTCGGCGGCGCTCAAACCTTGAGCGTCTTGCCATCCACCGGATTGCCGATCGTCAGGAAATGCCCGCCGGCCACATGGTGCAGCGTGCGCAACTCATCATGCCCTTCAAAGTGCCAGCGTCCATCGCTGAAAATCCGCGAATCAGCCTGCGCCGCGATCACCTCGGCCAGGAACAGATCGTACTGTTCGTGATTGCGCGGCTCAGGCAACAACCGGCATTCGAGCCAGGCCACACAACCGTCCAGCATCGGTGCCTCGATCTGCTCGCCAGCGAAGCTCTGCAAGCCGTACGCCTGGAACTTGTCCTGACCTCGATCGCGATTGATTTCCAGGCCTGAAGTCGAGCCGACGGTCTGCACGATGTCAGCCTGTTTCACACAGGGAACGTTGAGAACAAAGGTGCCCGAGGCTTCGAGCAGTTGCCGGGTCCAGGTGGATTTGTCGAGGACCACCGCGACTTTCGGCGGTTCAAAATCCAGCGGCATGGCCCACGCAGCGGCCATGATGTTGCGCTGCCCGGCATGGGCGGCGCTGACCAGCACGGTCGGCCCGTGATTGAGCAGGCGGTAGGCTTTGTTCAGGGGAACCGGGCGACGGAAGGACTCGCTCATGGGATCTGCTCCGGGAAAAAGAGCCGATTGTAGCGGGATAAAAACCGCGAAGGGATTGCCATGGACAATCCCTTCGCCTCGCATCAGCTGGATAACTGATTGGCAAACTGGCCGACCGCGTTCACCACTTTCTGCGCGCCGTCCTGGATCTCGACGATCACCGTACCGGCCTCGGCCGCCAGCGCCAGCCCTTGTTCGGCCTGTTGCTTGCCGTCGGTCATCAGGGCCACGGCGTTGCGCGCCATGTCCTGGTTCTGGCGCACCACGCCGACGATTTCCTCGGTCGCCTGACTGGTGCGCGAGGCCAGTTGCCGCACTTCGTCGGCCACCACCGCAAACCCGCGCCCCTGTTCACCGGCGCGAGCGGCTTCGATGGCGGCGTTAAGCGCCAGCAGGTTGGTCTGCTCGGCGATGCCGCTGATGGTCTTGACGATGGTGCCGATCACCTGGGATTGCTCGTTCAGCGCCTCGATGCCTTCGCCGGCGGTCTGCATGTGCCTGGACAGATCACGCATCACATTGACCGCTTCAGTCACCACACGGGTGCCGCGCTGGGCCGTGCTGTCGGTCTGCAGGGACGTGCTGTAGGCGATATTGGCGGCGTCGGCGACGGCCTGTTCCTGATTGACCTGATCGGTGATCACCGTAGCGAACTTCACCACTTTGTAGAGTTTTTCGTTGGCGTCGAGCACCGGGTTGTAGGACGCCTCCAGCCAGACAACGCGACCATGGCTGTCGACCCGCTTGAAACGGCCGGCAACGAATTCGCCATTATTCAGGCGACGCCAGAAGTTCTGGTACTCGGCGCTGTTGTACTCCTCCGGCTCGCAGAACTGGCGGTGATGTTTGCCCTTGATCTGCGCCAGGCTGTAACCCATGCCTTGCAGGAATCGTTCGTTGGCGCTCAGCACGTTTCCGCTGAGGTCGAACTCGATCACGGCGGTCGAACGCACCAGTGCGCCGATCAGGTTTTCGTGTTCGCGGGAGGCCTCGATGGTGCGGGTCAGGTCGCTGGAGAAAATCGAGAAATGCTTGATCCGCCCATCCGATGAACGAATCGGCTGGACGATAGAGCGCAACCACGCCTCCTCCCCGTTGCCTCGAGAGAGGCGCACAGCGCCAGCGAAATGCTCGCCACGGGTCAGAGCAGCCTTGAAGCGGTGATGAAACTCATCGGACTTCACATGGGCCGGCACGATATCTTCGATGGCGCGGCCGATCAGGTCGTGGCTCTTGTAGAGCATTTCGCTGAGGAAGTTCTGGTTGACCGACTGAATCCGTCCGTCGGGCTCAAGGGTGAGCACCAGCATCTCGCTTTCCAGGCTCTCCTTCACTTGCAGAAGGCTGGAGAGTTCTTCACGAAGAGCCGCCAGCTCTTGCTTCAGGCGTTTGTTGAACATGGGAAAGCACCGATGGACTGGATGGATAGCGGGTATGCAGCCTAACCATCGGCCTTGGAAATCTTTTCTGAAGAGCGCGCGAGGCTTGTCCTACAAAAATAGTTAAGCCTCGACAACTCAGGCGGTGCCGGCCACCGGACACGGTTCCGCGCGCGGCATCCGCGAGCCGAAATACGCTGCACTGACGACGCCCACCGCACCCATCACCGCGCAGAACATCGCGCAGATCCACGGGCTCCATGGCATCAGACCGATCAGCAGCAACGGCGTGAAACTGGCCCAGGCGGCGTAGGCAATGTTGTAGGTGAAGGAGATCCCGGAGACACGGATCCGCGCCGGGAACAGGCTGACCATCACCGACGGCACCGCACCGACCACGCCACAGCACAATCCGGCGACGGCGTAAGCCAGACCGACCCAGTCACCGCCGCTGATCAGGCAGGTGTAAAGCAGGCCGATCCCCAGTGGCAGCAACAGGCTGTAGAGCATGACCGTGCGCCAGGCGCCGATGCGATCGACCAGCCGGCCGGCAATCACACAGCCGATGTTCAGGAAGACGATGCCCAATGCGCTGAGCGCAAAGGTGTGGCCGGCAGTCATGCCGAAGGTTTTCTGCATCATGGTCGGGGTGATGACCACGAACACCACCACCGCCGAGGTCAGCACGCAGGTCAGAAGCATCGCCGGCAACATGGCCAGGCGGTGATCGCGCAGCACGGTGCGCAGCGGCAGTTCGACCCGCGCCTCGCGCTGCGCCTCCATGGCCATGAACACCGGGGTTTCGCTCAACCAGCGGCGCAACCAGACCCCGATCACACCGAACACACCGCCGAGCAGGAACGGATAACGCCACGCGTAATCCAGCACTTCGGCCGGGGTGAACACTTGTGCAAGGAAGGTCGCGGTCAACGCGCCGATCAGGTAACCGAAGGTCAGCCCGGCCTGCAGAAAGCCCAGGGCATAACCGCGATGGCCGGCCGGCGCGTGCTCGGCCACAAACACCCAGGCGCTCGGCACTTCACCGCCCACCGCCGCGCCTTGCAGGATGCGCAGCGCCAGCAGCAACAGCGGTGCGAAATAGCCGATTTGCGCGTAGGTCGGCATGATCCCGATCAGCAGGCACGGCAGCGCCATCATCAGGATGCTCAGGCTGAAAACCTTCTTGCGCCCCAGCCGGTCGGCGAAATGCGCCATCAGGATTCCGCCCAGCGGGCGCGCCAGATAGCCGGTGACGAAGATTCCGAAACTTTGCAGCAGGCGCAGCCACTCGGGCATTTCCGGCGGGAAGAACAGCTGGCTGAGGGTCAGGGCGAAGAACACGAAAATGATGAAATCGTAGATCTCCAGTGCCCCGCCCAGGGCCGCAAGGCCGAGGGTCTTGTAGTCGGAACGACTGAACGGCGCCGGTCGGGCAGTGGAATGGGCAGTCATGGCAAAGAACTCTGGCAGGCAAAAAACCAAGGCGCCCATGGTCTACGCAAACGGGCCGCCGGACAACCCGTTAGACCATAGTCTGATTCGGTAAAACACGGTCACAAAAATCCGCCGGTTGATTTACTGTTGGCACCTGTCCAGACGGGCCGGCCAAGCCCCGAAGACCACAATAAACATAAAAATCCGAGGTATTCCCGTGGCCGTTGATATCGAAGATAGCCGCTCTGCGCGCTTTGCCTTGCGCTGCTCAAGTTTCGCCGAACGCTGGTTTCCAGACTCCTGGGTGTTCGCCGCACTGGCGGTGATCATCGTCGCCCTGGCGACCCTGGCCATGGGCGCCAAACCCACCGACGCCGCCATGGCCTTCGGGGACGGATTCTGGAGTCTGATCCCGTTCACCATGCAGATGGCCTTTGTGGTGATCGGCGGTTACGTGGTGGCCAGTTCGCCGCCTGCCGTGAAGCTGATCGATCGCCTGGCGCGGATCCCGAAGAACGGCCGCTCCGCCGTGGCCTGGGTCGCGCTGATCTCGATGGTCGCGTCCTTGCTCAACTGGGGTCTGTCGCTGGTGTTCGGCGGTCTGCTGGTCCGCGCCCTCGCCCGCCGCACCGATCTGAAAATGGACTACCGCGCCGCTGGTGCCGCCGCCTACCTTGGCCTCGGAGCCGTGTGGGCCTTGGGGCTGTCGTCGTCCGCCGCGCAGTTGCAGGCCAACCCGGCCAGCCTGCCGCCGTCGATCCTGTCGATCACCGGGGTGATTCCGTTCACCCAGACGATTTTCCTCTGGCAGTCGGGGGTGATGCTGCTGGCGCTGATCGTGATTTCGATCATCATCGCCTACGCCACCGCGCCCGGCCCGAGCTCGGCACGTGACGCCAAGGCCTGCGGCATCGACCCGGCCTTCAACCTGCCGCCGCTGCAACCACGCACCCGCCCCGGCGAATGGCTGGAACACAGCCCGCTGCTGATCATTCTGCTGGTGCTGCTGGCGGCCGGATGGCTGTTCCACGAGTTCTCGACCAAACCGGCGATCACTGCGATCTCCGGGCTCAACACCTACAACTTCCTGTTCATCATGCTCGGCGCGTTGCTGCACTGGCGCCCGCGCAGTTTCCTCGATGCAGTGTCGCGTGCCGTTCCGACCACCACCGGGGTGCTGATCCAGTTCCCGCTGTACGGCTCGATTGCCGCGCTGATGACCACGGTCAAAGGCACTGACGCCCAGACCCTGGCCCATCACATCTCGACGTTCTTCGTCAGCATCGCCTCCCATGACACCTATGCGCTGCTGATGGGTGTGTACTCGGCGATTCTCGGCTTCTTCATTCCGTCCGGCGGCGGCAAGTGGATCATCGAGGCGCCGTACGTGATGCAGGTGGCCAACGATCTGAACTATCACCTCGGCTGGGCGGTGCAGATCTACAACGCCGCCGAAGCCCTGCCGAACCTGATCAACCCGTTCTACATGCTGCCGCTGCTGGGCGTGCTGGGGCTGAAGGCGCGGGATCTGATCGGTTTCTCGTTCGTGCAATTGCTGGTGCACACGCCGCTGGTGCTGGTGTTGCTGTGGGCGCTGGGCACGACGCTTTCCTATCTACCGCCCGTGATGCCGTAAACGATGACGACAGGGTGCCGGCTCCGGCGCCCTGTCTTGCTCTTCGACAAAAACGCCCCGAACGATCCTTTCTGCGGTCGCCTGTCGCAAATAATGGCTCAGAGCCATCATCTTTCTTTACCGCGCCACTGCCTCGGTAATATTCTTGCGCGCCAATATCTGTTTCATTTTTTGTCAGAGCGCAAAGGGAGTTCGTTGCAATGATCGTCGGGATTGACCTGGGAACCACCAACAGCCTTGTTGCCGTATGGCAGGGCGACGCCACCGAGTTGGTGCCCAACGCCCTGGGGCAGTTCCTGACACCCAGCGTGGTGGGTCTGGACGATCAGGGCCGGATTCTGGTCGGGCAAGCCGCCCGTGAGCGTCTGCACACCCATCCGCGCCTGACCGCGTCGCTGTTCAAGCGCCATATGGGCAGTGCGACGGAGGTCCACCTCGGGGATAAAAAATTCCGTCCGGAAGAACTGTCTGCGCTGGTGCTCAAGAGCCTGAAAGAAGACGTCGAGCGCACTTACGGCCAGACCGTCACCGAAGCCGTGATCAGCGTGCCGGCCTATTTCAGCGACGCCCAGCGCAAGGCCACGCGTATCGCCGGCGAGCTGGCGGGCCTGAGAGTCGAAAAGCTGATCAACGAACCCACCGCCGCCGCACTGGCTTACGGCCTGCACCAACGGGACAAGGAAACTTCGTTCCTGGTGTTCGACCTGGGCGGCGGTACGTTCGACGTCTCGATTCTCGAACTCTTCGAAGGCGTCATGGAAGTGCGCGCCAGTGCCGGTGACAACTTCCTCGGTGGCGAGGATTTCGACAACGTGCTGCTCGAGCACTTTATCGATCAGCATCGCAACGTGTCGGACTTCCCCGAGCGCTCCACCATCCTCCAGCCGCTGCGCCGCGAGGCAGAACGTGTGCGCCGTGCACTGGGCCAGGACGCCAGCGCCGAATTCAGATTGCAGGTCGGCGAAAAGCAATGGACCCAGACCATCACCCAGGCGCAAATGGCGACGCTGTACATGCCGCTGCTTGAACGCCTGCGCGCGCCGATCGAACGGGCCCTGCGTGACGCACGCATCCGCGTCAGCGACCTCGATGAAATCCTGCTGGTCGGCGGCACCACCCGCATGCCACTGGTGCGCAAACTGGCTGCCGGGCTGTTCGGCCGCTTCCCGTCGATCAGCCTCGATCCGGATCAGGTGGTCGCTCAGGGCGCCGCGATTCAGGCAGCGCTCAAGGCCCGTTCGGCCGCGCTGGAAGAAGTGGTGCTCACCGATGTCTGCTCCTACACCCTGGGGATCGAGACCTCCACCCAAGTCGGTCGCCAGTATGAGAGCGGTCATTACCTGCCGATCATCGAACGCAACAGCATCGTCCCGGTCAGTCGGATGAAAACCGTGCAGACCCTTCACGACAATCAGGAACAGGTCGTCGTGAAAATCTTTCAGGGTGAAAGCCGCTTGGTCAAAGACAACGTGGCGCTCGGCCAACTGGACATCAAGGTGCCCAAGCGCAAGGCTGGCGAAGTCGAGCTGGATGTGCGCTTCACCTACGACAACAACGGCTTGCTGGAAGCCCAGGTCAGCATTCCCCTGACCGGTCAGCAGCATTCGCTGGTCATCGAAAACAACCCCGGCGTGCTGACGCCCGAGGAAATCCAGCAACGTCTGCAAGCCTTGGCGCAATTGAAGATCCATCCACGCGAGCAGCAAGTGAACACCCTGCTCAGTGCACGACTGGAACGTCTGTATCAGGAAAGCCTGGGCGACTTGCGCGATCAGATCGGCCATTGGGCCAAGCAATTCCAGCACGCCCTGGACTCTCAGGACGAGCGGCAGATCCGTGAGACCCGCACCGAACTGAGCAAGCAGTTGAGCGCCCTCGACCGCAGCCCCTGGCAGTAAGGAAGCACGACATGGAATGCTGGTCCGTCCTGCAACTGCCCGAAGACGCCGGGCTGCGTGATATCAAGCGCAGTTACGCGCGCCTGTTGAAAGTCTTCCGGCCCGATGAAGATGCCGCAGGCTTCCAGCGCCTGCGCGAGGCCTATGAGCGTGCTCTGTCGATTGCCCAGTGGCGCCTTGAAAACGAAGAGACCGAGGAGCATGGCGATGTCATGCTGGCTCCGGGTATCGCCGCGCTGGCGGCACAAGAGCAGTCCATGGCTCAGCCGCTGCAGAAGACAGGGACCGATGCCTGGGATTACCCTGCGGCGCTATTTGAACCGGTGACCCCGGCCGCGCCCGAATCACCGCTCGAGTCGCAGACCTTGTGGGTACAGCCCCTGAATCCGGAGCCTCTTAACCTGGAGCCCGAGCAGCCGACCGCCGACCCGGCTGTTAAAACCGCATCGCAATTGCTGAACGGCCTCTCGGACACCAATCTGGACCAGCGCTGGGAGCAAGCGCGCCAGAAGGATTGTGCGCAAGCATTCCAGACACTGTTGCTGACGTTGTGCTTCGATCATCCCGCGCTGCGCCTTTCGATTGCCCGTTGGGCGGTGCAGCACCTCGGTTGGCTGGGCCCATGGCAGGAGATCGTCATCGGCGACGGGCAGCGCAGCATTCTCGCCAACGAGCTGCTGACGGATTACCGGCAATCGCTGGAAACGCTGCTCGCCTCGCAAAACGAGCGCGAATTTCTCGCGCTGCTCAAGACTTACACGGCCCAACCCTGGCTCCAGGTGTTCGACCGTCGGGAACACTGGCAGCAGATCATCCTGCAATTGCTGCAGGACACAGAGTGGAGCGTTCCGCTGTTCGACCGCGTGTCCCAGTTGTTCGGCTGGGACGACACCAAAGGCATTCATCCGCAACCGGACTGGCTCTGGCAGGCGCTGATCGAGCGCTGCAACCAGGAAAGCCTCTACGACACCCTGTGTGCCCGCGCCGAAGATCAGCGCAACGGGTCGCCCGACGCTCTGGCTGCGCGGATGCTGATCAGCCCGATGAAGCCGCGGCAACACAAAGACCTGACCGACCGCTTCATTCCGGCGGACTGGCAGGCCTGCCAGCAGCTGTCGGAGACCCTCAAGTGGCGTTTCCCCGACCTGCTCGCCCGCCTGCCGTACGCCGACGTTTTCTACTGGCGACGGTTTCTGCCGCGCTACATCGCCGCCGAAACCTGGTTGCGCTCATGGGCCGCGATTGCGCTGGCGCTGTGGCTGTTTTATCTGCCCGCCGAGCACAAAACCACGGCAATGAGCATCGTCATTCCCCTGGCCTTCGCCTGCGTTCCTGTGTGGTTTTTCAGGATTGGCTTGAGTTATTGGTTTCTGATCAGTGCCCATTTGATCGGTCAGGACCTGTGGTTGACCGAAAGGATCATTCCGCGCCAATGGAACCCTGATACCCGCTGGCTCGTGCTGCGCCATGGCGTACCGCAGGCCGTCATGATCCTGCTGTTCTCGGTCATGCTCGGTGGTCTGGGAGCCTTCACCTACATCGGCGTAATCGTGATCGGGCTCTGGCACAAACGGCGCATCGGTACGCTCGACCCGGAGTTCAGCGACAAGCACCCATGGCTGACCGCGCTGCACTGGGCGCATTTCAGCCCGCTGCAATTGCTGTTTCTGGTGGTCATGACCGGGGTGATTCTCGCCAGTCAGCTTGGTTATTCGCTGAAACACCTGTTCCCCGGCTAGGCTGGACGCGGGCCGGATTGCCCTCCACCAAGGTTTTACCCTCGCTGAAAAGGATCTGAGCATGTTGAAACTTGCAGGCCTCACCCTCGCGGCGCTCACGTTGAGCGCCGCCGCCCATGCCGATGTCGACCTGAAACTGGGCAGCACCGAACGCGTCACCCGCCTCTTCGCCTACCCCAACAATTGCAGCGTGATCTGCTTTCGCAACTGGACGCTGGAGCAGACCGTCGCCCATTACCTGAGCCAGAGCGTGCAGCGCGACGGCTACACCAACGCCAAAGTGCTGGTGAAAAACGACAACGATCAGCTCTATGCCGAAATCAGCGGCGTACCACAGGGCTACGACAAACCGCTGACCGCGCTGCTGGACGCCGGCGATCTGGCCTACACCGGCGCCAGCAAGCTCAACGCCGACGGCAAATGGGCGTATAGCTGGTACCTGTTCCTGCCACTGGGCATGGCCCTGGAAAACCGCAAGAGTGTCGAGCTGCTGCACTTCCCGCCTGATTACTCGCTGACCCAGGCCCAGGATTACCTGCGCTCGAACACCACCGACCGCTGGGCCGCGCTGCTGACCGACAATGGCATCCCCGCCGACCAGACGCCGGCCTACCAGACCATCATCGACATCGCCCCGATCGCCGCGCCCGCCAGCGCCGGCAAGGATCTGGAAGGCGTGTACGACTACTTCAAGGACTACCAGACCACCATGGTCAAGCAGGTCAGCCAGAACGCCAGCGGCGCCGTGCTGCCGATGGTTGCCTTCGGTGCGCCGGTGCGCAACTGGCTCAAGCAGCAATATGGTGCAACCGTGAATGTGCTGGGCCTGGCGAGCATCAGCCCGAGCGCGGGGGTGAACGTGCCGGTGCTGGGTTCCAACCACCCGAGCTACATCTGGTACGCCGCCGATCCGAGCAACTACACCGGCGACGATGCCCAGGCCAAGGCCGATGCGGCGGGTCTGAGGGTGATGGGTCAGGACTTGAGCGCTGCCTGCTGGCAGGCCGGGATGGGCAGTAAACCGGGCACCGATCCGAAGACATTGCTCAACAGCTGCACCCAGACCTGGCAAGTGACGCAGAAAGCCAAGACCTGCGAGCTGTTCTACACCACAATCCGCAACGAGACCGTGGCACAGGCGGACAAGACCTGCTCGACCACACCGGTCAAATCCCAGCTGCAACAGCTGAAAAGCCCATTGCCGGACATGGCCGCGCCCGCTGCCCACCTCTGAACGAGCGTGCGACGTTCCCGTGTCAACCTCGGCTGACTCGGGAAAGCGTCTATCTCGCCTGTCAGATCTGACAGTAGACCGTTAGTGTGATTTGCGGGATCTTGGATCCAATCATCGTGTTGCAGGACTGACAGGACGTCAGCCGAGGGAAGTCGCGACACCGAGCCAACAGGGAGCGTTATGAACACTTACGCATTACCGGGTAAACCGGCACGCGATACCGAGGGCATTTATCCTTTTGCCGGACTCCCCGTCCGCCTGGGATTTCCGTCGAAGCACGATTTCGAGATTGTTCACGATCCCGAAGGAGTAGCCACCGCTGTCATAGCGTGCCGGGCATTTATGCGTATCACCCGAATGTGCCGGGTTTCAGGCCAATTACTGCCCTATCGCTGCCGGCAGACCCGACAACTGCTGGCCGGCATCCATCTTTACGATCCGCGCTTTTGCGGTGCGTTCGAGCATTGTTGCGACCCGAACACCTTTCTCGACATGAGCGAGTTATGGGTGTGGGCCCTGCGCGATATTGTGCAGGGTGAAAGGCTGACCATCGATTACACCGCCACCGAAGACAAACTGCTGCGGCAGTTTGCCTGTGGTTGCGGGTCCTCGAACTGTCGTGGGTGGATCACCGGTTACGACGAAACACCCACGCTTGAAGGCCAGCGCTATTTGCTCAACTGGCGGCGGCAAGGTTTACGCTGAATGATCGATCAAGGCGCGCCGACCGGACGCAAACGGTATTGCGGCGGCAGTTGCTCGAAACCGCTGATCGTGGTGTTCAGGCTTTTCCAGCGACCATCCTTGATGCCATAGATGCAGCCGTGGATCGACAGGCTCTGCCCGCGATGCCAGGCGTTCTGGATGATGCTGGTGTGGGCGACATTGGCTACTTGCTGGATCACGTTGAGCTCGCACAGACGGTCAACCTGCTCTTCCTCGGTCGACAGCTTGGCCAGTTCTTCGCGCTTTTCGTAGTAGAGGT
Source organism: Allium fistulosum (assembly GCA_030737815.1). Lineage (NCBI taxonomy): Eukaryota > Viridiplantae > Streptophyta > Magnoliopsida > Asparagales > Amaryllidaceae > Allium > Allium fistulosum. The sequence continues at coordinate 43,047,267 of JASFAW010000009.1, read as the reverse complement.
CGCGGATCGAACGCAGCCAGCCGTCGATCAGGCCAAACTGACGATCCTGCATCGACGCCCGTACACCGCCGCAGCCGTAGTGTCCGGTCACCAGGATGTGTTTGACCTTGAGCACATCTACCGCGTACTGGATGACCGACAGGCAGTTGAGGTCGGTGTGCAGCACCACGTTGGCGACGTTGCGGTGAACGAACAGATCGCCCGGCAGCATGCCGACGATTTCGTTGGCTGGCACCCGTGCGTCGGAGCAGCCGATCCACAGATATTCAGGCGTCTGCTGACGGGCCAGCTTGGCGAAGAAATCCGGGTCTTCCTTGGTGATCGCGTCAGCCCAACGCTCGTTGTTATCAATCAGGTCTTGTAAGTCATGCATGCTGTAAGGCCTCAAGAAAGATGCGCTGGTAGGACAATCGACCGCCCGTCGGGGTCACGCAGGAATCACGGGTGATTTGCTTTGAATTCTCGTGCGCCCGGTGAGTCCACCTCAGTAAGGCCCACTGTATGAGGATTTGCCATGAATGATTCACGACGTCCGTACGATGCGGTGCAACCGGAGCCCATCGATGATAACGAAGACCGCATGGGTTCGGTGCACGAGCTGGACTTCGACGACGAAGAGCCCAGTGCGAAGATCGGCGATGAACTGCCTGAACGCGAGCGCGAACAGTTGATGCCCCGTGACCGCGTGCGCGAAGCCGGTTTGACTGGGGCATCGACCGCCGATCATGAGCCTACCGACGACGATCTGAGCCCGGAAACCCTGATCCGTGAGGACGGTGCCCGGGATGCCCAGGAACTCGGAGAAGGCAATCAGGCCGATTGGGATTTGAGCGTGGTCGACGAGGACGATATCGGCGGCGGCAATGGGCTGGATGAAGCAGAACTGGCGCGGCGTGATCCGCTGGATGGCAACCGCTGACGGGCGTCGCCAGGCAGACCGCAATCGCCAGCAGGCTGGCTCCCACATTGGAATGCATTTCCCTGTGGGAGCCAGCCTGCGGGCGATTGTTTTGATCAGTCGACGAGCGTGCAGGCCATGACCACGGCATCTTCACGCCCGCCGACCGCCGGGTAGTAATCCCGGCGCCGACCGATCTCGTTGAAGCCATAACGTTCGTACAGGCGAAAGGCCGACGTGTTGCTGTCGCGCACTTCCAGGAAGCATTCCCGGGCATTGGCGGCGTAGGCGCGGGACATCAGGTATTCGAGCAGGGTCAGCCCCAGCCCGCGCCCCTGGTTTTCCGGCTTGACCGTGATATTGAGCAGGTGCGCCTCATCGAGAATGATCTGCACCACCCCGTGGCCCACTTGCTGCTCACCTTCGAACATCAGCCAGATCTGGTACTTGCCCAGGCCGTCGAGAAAAATCCCGCGTGTCCACGGATGGCTGTACGCGGCGAATTCAATCTTCAGCACAGCGTCCAGATCCGCCTCGGTCATCGGGCGAAACGATACAGCGTCACTCATTCGATTCTTTCCAGCGCGCCATCAGCCGACGCATGGCTTGCCACACGGCGGCCTTGCGCTGTGGCTCTTCCATCAACAATTCAAGCCCCGGCACGGCCCACGCCAGGCCAAGACCCTCGATTTGCAATTCACGGTTGAACGCTTCGGCATCCGCTTCACCGGCAAAGCGCACCGCCGGCAGGCCGATCAGCCACAGGCAGGCGCACGGCGCCGCCTCCATCTGCACCGACAGGAAACCCTGGACGAAATCCCGGGCCGCTTCAGGGCCCTGATCCATCGTACCGCGATTCAGCCATGGCCAGCGCACCGGCTCACCGACAATCTGCGGCGCGTCCGGCAGACCGGCGGCACGCAGCATGTCCTTGAGCAACAGATAGGCAGGATCGCGCGACTGGAAGGCTTCGCCTGTGGGTAACTCCACCAGCAGCAGGCAACGGCCGGCGCGCAGCAATTGCAGGGCGAAACGCGGTGGCGGCACCGGCGCCGGCTTGGCCACCACGGGTGTGTCGTCGACTTCTTCGACCGGTTTGGCGCCCGTACGGGTGCTGGCCAGCGAAGGTCGCGGAACCTCGATCTTCGGCCGTTCGAGCGGACGCGCGGCCGGCTGCTCCGGCGCTTCGGCCGGGGTTGCCGGAATCACCGGCGCGGCAATCTCCGGCTCGGGCTCGGGCATGTCCAGCAGCTCGGGCCGTGATGGCGCGGCAAAGGGCAATTCGGTACGCGGCAGCCAGTTGACCACCTGCATGGCGTTCAAATAGGCGCGGCGGCGGGACTCGATTAGCAAGGGTCGGCCACTTGTGGATAACTGAAGTGCGCTGATTCTACCGCCCTTCGCTCAAGATCGCGCGCTGTTGATCGATAGTCTTGACCGATACCTTGACGCAAAGAAAAGCGACAGCCCGTCCCGAGAGTGAATCGCATCCTTCGTGATGCAGTACAATCGCGGCTTTTAATCGCCAACCAGCCGGCCATTCCGATGATCGAACCCAAGCGCGTCTTGCGCGCCCTCGCTGAACACTGGGCACTTCTGGAGCCACTGTGCGAGCACTTCGACCAGGGCACCCTGAGCCTCAACGAACTGCGCACGCAACTGGCCGCCCAACAACTGGACAGCACGCCGCAGGACATTACCAGCCTGCTCGACGTGTGGATCCGCCTCGACATTCTGGTTCCCGTGGCCAAGAGCCCGAACCGTTTCGAGCTCAATGCGCAGATCCACGACTTCCTCGCCTACCTGCGCCGCGAGCACCGTCTGGGCCTGTGCCTGGAAATCGAAGCCTATCTGCGTCACCTCGAGCGTCTGGCCGGTTATATCCAGGATGCGTTCGATGTCCGTGACGGCAATGATTTGGCCCGTCAGCTGCGTCTGCTCGACATGCGCGTACGCGACGTTCTGAAGAAACTCGACAACGACGAACAGGCGCTGGTGGCCGTGGCCGAACGGGCCAAGACCAGCGACCGGCAGATTCCGCTGCGTCAGCGTTACGCCGAAGTACTGGCGACCTGGGACGAATACGTCGAGCCGATGATCGATCTGGTGAACGCCGACGGCGCCTTCGAGCAAGGCGTACGCAAGGTCGAAACCGTGCTGCTGAAGATGCTCAGCGAACAGCAGCGCCTCGGCCATCTGGTCGATGACGACATGCTGCTGCGCACCCACGCGCGCATCCTCGAAATGCAGACCAGCGCCCAGTTGACCCTGCGTCACGCCCGGGAACTGTTGCTGCCGCTACGTGAAGAAGCCCGCCGACACAACGCCGTGACCCGTGGTGCTGCGCTGGCGCTGGCCGCGATCCGCCGCAAAGGCATCGACGCCGTGCCGCAAGCCGCGATGCCGCTGTTCACCCGGCCGCAAAGCACCTTCCTCGGCAGCGCCAGTCAGGTTGAGGCCTACGTCTATGCCCTGGCGCGTTTCGAGCCGAAACCGGCGCGCTTCCCCAAGGCGCACAAAGCGCAGAAGACCGGCGATGCTCCGCGCGCACCGCGCACCGTGCGCGAGATGGTCGACCGCTGCGAAGAATCCCTGCCGATGCCGGACCTGATGACCTGGCTGCTGGAGCAGGAACCGGACGGCGCGACCGACGAATTGCTTTACTGGTTCTCGCGCCTGTCGCGGGAAAAACGCTTCAAGCGCGAGCGTCTGGAACGCCGCGAATACAACACTCACGAGCACCAGGTCAGCCTGCGCTCCTTCGCCCTGCTCTCGGCCGGCGACACCGCCGCCGAGGATTCTGCGAGCATCCCCAATGCATCTTGATCTTTCCGAACTGTCGCAACTCGCGCCGATCTTCCGCGAGCTGTTCAAGGGTTACCACGTCAGCCGCCGCGACCCGGAGCTGTACGCGCAACTGTCGAACTTCCAGGATCAGTACCGCACGCTGTTCAAGGCGCTGGGCTTCGAACTGGTCTGCGACACCCGTGGTTTCTATTACTTCGTGCCGGACATGGCGGCTGCGGCGGTGAACAAGACTGCCCAGCGCCTGGCGCTGTTCACTTTCATCCTGGTCGAGCATCTGGCCGATCAGGGCCGCGACCCGATCGCCGTGCTCGACGGCGGCAGCCTCGGCCGCGAAGAACTGCCGTCGCTGCTGGAAAAGTACCGCGACCTGTTCATCCAGGCTGAAGTGCAGACCGTTGAAGAGCTCGAAGAAAAAATCATGCGCCGCATGACCCAGCTCGGTTTCGCCAGCGAAGAAAACGGCGTGTACCGTTTCCTGCCGCCGATGCACCGTTTCCTCGACGTCTGCCTGTCGGTTCAGCAGGACCGCGATCTGGCGGCCAGCGTGCACAGCGTTCTGCCGCTGCCGGCGCCGGTGCTGATCGACGAAGAGGCCGAGGCTAAATTCCTCGCCACCGACGACCCGCTCGATCTTTCCGAGTTTGATGAAGAGAGCGAAGAAGACGCACTGGCCCGCGCCATTGCCGAAGAACAGGAGTCCGACGCATGAGCCAGGAACGCTACGGCATCCGCCGCTTTGCCCTATTGAATACCGCCGGTTACAGCCTCGGCCTGTTCCCGCTGGAAGAACCGCTGTCGGTCTACGGCGCGAACAACCTCGGCAAATCCGCCTCGATCAACGCCTTGCAGTTCCCGATCCTGGCGCGCATGTCGGACATGAGTTTCGGCAAGTACAGCCTGGAGCAGTCCCGGCGCTTCTACTTTGCCTCCGACACCAGCTACATCCTCGTCGAAGTGAACCTGCCTCATGGCCCGCACGTGATCGGCGTGGTCGGTCGCGGCCCGGGCGGTGGTTTCGGTCACCAGTTCTTCGCGTATGCCGGCAAACTCGATCTGGCGCACTACCAGAAAAACGACACTTGCCTGCGGCAGAAAGAGTTATTCAGCAACCTTGAGAAAGAAGGCCTGAAAGCCTACGAACTCAAGCCTGATGAGCTGCGTCGCTTGCTGGTTGGCGGTCACACGTCGATCCCGCTGGATCTGACGCTGATCCCGCTGCGCTCCACCAGCGAGCAGAGCCTGAAGACCTTCCGCGCGCTGTTCATCAACCTGCTGCACATGCGCGAAATCACCGCAGCCAAGCTCAAGCAATTGTTCCTCGATGCGTTCGAACACAGCCTGCGTTCCGGCAGCGTCGATTACATCGCCGCGTGCGAAGAAGCCTTCCGCGATGTACGTCGCATGGAACAGGACTACAACTCGCTGGTCGCTGCCGGCCCGTTGGTCGAAGCATTGGCCAACGGTGTGAAACAACGCGATGTACTGCGCGGCAAACTGCATCGCCTGTCACCGCTGCTCGACTCGTTGCTCGGCACCTGGTCGGACTACGCCACGGCGCGCAAGGAAGAGCTGACCATCCAGGCCGAGCATTACCGTCGCGAGCAGGACGATCTGCAAAACGATCAGCGCGGTGGCACTCAGGAACTGATGCGTCTGGAGCGGGAAATCTCCGGCATCCAGCGCTGGCTCGGCGAGTTGTCGGTGCTGAAGAACCGCTTCGCGCTGGTCGATGACGTCAAAGTCCTGGAGCAGCAACTGCTGGCGGCCAAGGACGCTCACGACGAACTGGCCGGTGCACTGGCGCAGTCCCGTCAGTTCAGCGCCGAGGATCTCGAAGAACGTCTTCGCGATCTGGAAAAACGCCTGAAGTCGGTGAAGCAGCAACTCGATCACGCCGACAACAACAGCTATGCACGCTTGCGCGAAGAGTTCTCGCAACAGGATGTCGAGCGCCTGATGCGTCTGTTCAACAGCGCGCTGTTCAGCCTGCCGCTGGGCGAACACGGCATCACCCTCGACGACGATGGCGAGTGGGTGAAGTCCGTGGAGCTGATCCTCGACGGCTTCAAGGGCGAGCGTTTCGAAGTGCCGGGGCTGTCGATCGACATCTCGCACATCGAACCTCCGGCTCTGCAAGCGCTGGCCGACCGTGCCGCGTTGCGCGATCAGAAAGAGCGTCTGGAAAAAGAGCTCAAGCAACTGAAGACCCAACAGGCCGTGGCCGCCGACCGCGCCGCGAGCAAGACCCAGACCGAAGCGCTGTACCAGCAGGTGCTGGATGCGCAGAAAGCGCTGGAAGACTTCCGTCGCACCCAGACCCTGAGCGCCGAAGAAGGCGACAAGCTCGAACAACTGGCGCAGATGGAAGCCGCGCAGGACGAACTCAAGCGTTCCAGCGATGCGTTCACCGAGCGCGTCCAGCAGCTGTCGGCCAAGCTGCAACTGGTCGGCCGGCAGATTGCCGATATGGAAGCCAAGCAACGCACCCTCGACGACGCCCTGCGCCGTCGTCAGTTGTTGCCGGCGGACCTGCCGTTCGGCACACCGTTCATGGATCCGGTCGACGATTCAATGGACAACCTGCTGCCGCTGCTCAATGACTATCAGGACAGCTGGCAAGGCTTGCTGCGTGCCGATGGCCAGATCGAAGCGCTGTACGCGCAGGTGCGCCTTAAAGGCGTGGCCAAGTTCGATAGCGAAGACGACATGGAGCGCCGTCTGTCGTTGCTGATCAACGCTTACGCGCACCGTACCGACGAAGCCCTGACCCTGGGCAAGGCGCGTCGTGCAGCCGTGACCGATATCGCGCGGACCCTGCGCAACATCCGCAGCGACTACGACAGCCTCGAGCACCAACTGGCGCTGTTCAACCGCGAGATCAACAAGCGTCAGGTGTCCAACCTGCAGAGCTTCCGCATCGTGCTCGCGCCGAACAAGGAAGCGCTCAAGCACATCGACCAGATTATCCACAGCGCCGGTCAGTACGAAGAAGGCGAAACCCTGTCGGTGTTCGATCTGAGCCAGAGCGCCGAGCAGGACAACAAGAACGAAGAGGCCAAGGAATACCTGGCGCGGCTGGTGGCGGCGAACCACAACCAGCTCGGTCTCAAGGACTTGTTCGAACTGGCGTTCGAGATCACCAAGGTCAACGGCCAGCCGGTTATCCACACCGACATCGATGGCGCGGCCTCCAACGGCACCACGATGACCATCAAGGCACTGACCAACATGTACTTGTTGCTGCACTTGATGGACCGCGACCTGGCCGGTCGCGTGCGCCTGCCGTACTACCTCGACGAGGCAGCGGATATCGACGAGAAGAACCAGGCTGCGCTGCTGGAAACCAGCCTGCAACTGGGCTTCGTGCCGATTCTGGCGAGCGTGAAGCCGCAGGTCTGCGCCAGTGTCGCCATCGACCTGGAAGGCGGCAGCGGCCCGGCCGGGATCTACATCGACGAGGCGGACTGGAAGTACATCCGTCGCCACGATGTAGTGAAGGCCACCGTGAATGTCCAGGCCGACGAGCCGGAGCTGGATGCGGTTTGATGCGTAACTGACGGGCACA
>JASFAW010000009.1:42951072-43027619 GCA_030737815.1 Allium fistulosum | reverse complement strand
TGGTTGTTTGTCTTTATCGACAATGAGAGCGCGGACACCTTCAATAAAGTCACCATGTTCAAACCAGATATCCTGTAAATCACGTTCAAGCTGCATACACTGAGGTAAAGAGAGCCCTCGACCTAATGTTGCAGTTTTAAACTGGTTTGCTTGGCAATAAATGAGCGTTGCTGCAAAATGCTGAGCATCTTGCTTGCCCAAGTCTTTAGCTTTCATCTTGTTCATTTTCAAGACTTTGCTCGATTTCATCTAAATGCTGATATCCGAAGTGTTTACGGATACCTTCCGCCAATTGTTTTAATTCACTTTCGCAGGGCGAGTAATAAATCGGGTAATGATACGTTCAATTCCCTCTTTGCTTAAACTTGGCGCGTCAACGAGAGCATCTTGCAAAGCTTGTAACTGCTCGCTTGGCACATGGTAGTCAATTAAATCGAGGTAAAGCGCATCACTACTGCTGATCTGCTCACCCGTAATGGCCATATAAACACCAATATCATCAAGGCGAGAAAGGAAATGAGTTGCACCAACATCTGGGAAAAAGCCAATCGCTGTTTCAGGCATGGCAAATCTGGACTTTCACTGCTCACCACAATGTGGCAAGCCTGAGCCAAGCCAAAACCGCCACCTATACATAGCCATCAAGCACAACAATGATTGGCTTTTCATATTCACGCAGTTTATTTAGCATTTTATATTCGGCACTAAAGTAGCCTTTGTAATCAGCCGTGCCATTTTATAACTGTCATAGAGATAGCGGATATCTCCACCTGCACAGAAGGCTTTTGGACTATTTGATTTGATTAAAACTGCCTGAACAGCAGCATCATTTCGCCACAGTTCCAATTGGGCACCAATACTTTTAATCATATCTAGCGACAATGCGTTGAGATGAGTCACTCGATCTAAGGTAATCATGCCCAACTTACCTTGTTGCTCAATCATTAAGTGATTTTCTGTATTCATTTTATTGATCTCTTATTGATTTTTAAAATTTGGTTTTCGTTTTTCAACGAACGCCTGCATTCCTTCTTTTTGGTCAAATGTTGCAAAAATTGAATGGAACATACGTCTTTCAAAGCGTAAGCCTTCAGTAAGGTTTACTTCAAAAGCTCGGTTAATCGTTTCTTTAAGCATCATGTTTGCTGTTAAAGATCGTGCCGCAATTTTTTCAGCTGCTTGCAAGGTTTGTTCAAGTAATTCTTCTTTGCTAAACACACGTGCAACTAAACCACTTTGTTCTGCTTCTACAGCGCCCATTTGACGAGCGGTAAAACACATTTCCATTGCTTTGCTTTACCAATGGCATGGGTTAAGCGTTGTGTGCCACCAATACCCGGAATTACCCCTAAGGTGACTTCGGGTAAGCCAAACTTGGCGTTGTCAGCACAATAAATAAAGTCACACATAAGCGCCAATTCACAGCCACCACCTAACGCATAGCCACTCACCGCTGCAATTAGAGGTTTACGGCGCTGTGCGATACGGTCTGCAAGATGAAAAAAGTCATCAAAATAAATATCAGGAAATGCTAATCAGCCATTTCTTTAATGTCTGCACCTGCGGCAAAAGCTTTTTCTGAGCCTGCCAATACGATGCAACCAATTTCGCGGTCTTTTTCGAGCTGATCTAATGCCTGATTAATTTCACTAATTAATTCGCTGTTTAAAGCATTGAGCGCTTGAGGGCGATTTAATGTAATCAGTCCAACCCCATTACGCTTTTCTAATAAAATACTTTGCCACTGCATTACTTATTCCTTGTTCTGATTTTATAGACTACGTGCGATGACTAAACGTTGGATATCACTTGTGCCTTCGTAAATTTGACAGATACGGGCATCACGATAGATGCGCTCAATTGGAAGTCTCTGAGATAGCCATAGCCACCAAATACTTGTAGTGCGCTCGAACATACGCGCTCAGTCATTTCTGAAGCAAATAACTTGGCCATTGAAGCTTCATTGAGACACGGTTGACCTGCTTCTTTTAAACGCGCAGCGTAGTGAACCAGTTGTCTCGCTGCTTCAATTTCAGTTGCCATACTGGCAAGGCGAAAAAGCGATAGTTTGATGCTCAAAATTGGTTTTCCAAAAGTAATACGCTCTTTGGCATAGCGAGTTGCTTCTTCGAGCGCCGCACGTGCTAGACCGACTGCTTGTGCAGCAATACCAATACGTCCACCTTCTAAATTGGCGAGAGCAATTTTCAGACCTTCACCTTCTTTACCCAGCATTAAGCTTTTATGGATGCGTACATCCGTCAGCGCAATTTGGCAGGTATCTGAAGCATGCAGACCGAGTTTTTCTTCAACACGAATCACTTCATAGCCCGGTGTTTCGCGTGGGACTAAAAAGGCACTAATACCTTTTTTGCCCGCGCTCGGATCGGTCACGGCAAACACAATAATGACGCCGGCATTATTACCCGAGGTAATAAACTGCTTTGCACCATTTAAAATGTAATCGTCACCATCTTTCACTGCTCGGGTTTTAATGGCTCCCGCATCTGAGCCAGTATGCGGTTCGGTTAAAGCAAAAGCGCCAATCATTTCACCTTGCGCTAAAGGTTTTAAAAAGCGCTCTTTTTGCTCGTCAGTACCAAATTTTAAAAATAGGCACACAACCAACCGAGTTATGTACACTCATGATGGTTGAGGTTGCGCCATCTGCTGCCGCAACTTCTTCAAGAGCTAGTACATAGGCTAAGTTACCCGTGTCTGAACCACCCCATTGCTCTGAAACAAGCATCCCCATAAAACCGAGTTGCCCCATTTGAGTCAGAGTTTCTTTTGGGAAAGTTCCGTCTCGGTCCCAATCACTGGCATTAGGCTTGATTTGTTCTTGGGCGAAACTTTTCGCCATATCACGAATGAGTAATTGTTCTTCGGTAAATTGCATTATTATTTCCTTTACCCTGCTTTAGCTTGTTGTTTAGCAATTTCTTGATTACGCAATAAAAAGCGCTGAATTTTACCACTTGGAGTTTTAGGTAATTCACTCACAAATTCAACTAACGTGGGTAAGCATGTGCAGAAGCCGTTTTTTACAAATTGACTGAGTTGTTCAGCAAGTGTATCGGAAGGTTGAATATCCGCAGCTAAAATTACGAAGGCCTTAACCACTTCGGTACGGTCCGGATCAGGTACACCAATCACTGCTGCTTCAATTACAGCGTCGTGTTCAAGCAAAGCACTTTCTACATCGAAAGGTCCAATACGATAACCCGATGTAGTGATTACATCATCACTGCGCCCTACAAAGCTCATGCTGCCATCGGCATGTAACTCGGCAGTGTCGCCAGTTAAATAGTAGTGACCAATGAAGGGCGATTTACGACTTTCTTTATAGCCGCCGAACCACATCATTGGAGACTGGCTAATGTCGACTGCTAAAATTCCGGTGTATCTGGCGGCAGTTCTTCACCTTGTTCATTGACAATAGCAACGCGATAGCCCGGACTTGGGAAACCTGCTGAACCAGCATGAATTTCATGTTTTAAACCATGATGATTACACACCACCATACCCACTTCAGTTTGTCCGTAATGGTCATAAATCGGAGCATCAAGCACTTGTTTAAACCAACGTATTACTTCTGGATTCAGTGCTCACCTGCACTGCTCACTACACGGAACTGCCCTTTTAACGGCGTCATTTGTGCTGGATCAGCCGCCATCATCATACGATAAGCCGTTGGTGCACCTGCCAAGTTGTTAACTTTATAATCTTTCACAATTTGGCATAGGCTATCTGTGCTGAAACCACCTTCATAGAACAAAGTAGCGTGACCAAGAATAACGGCCCAGTAATCGCATAGTACAGACCATACGCCCAACCCGGATCGGCAATATTCCAAAACGAATCTTCTTCGGTTAAACCAATGGCATCTTGCATATATCGACCAAAGCAATTAGTGCTTTAATGGCACTTCCAATGGTTTAGCTGGCCCTGTAGTGCCTGAAGTAAACATCAATAAGAAGGATCTTGGATGCTACGCATAACCAGATCGCATTGATCGGACTGCTGTTTTACTTCATTCCAAAGTTAAAATCACCTGCTTTAAGCGGAGTACCTTGTGCATCGGCCACCGTCACAATTGCAGGGCAATTTTCAATTTCATCAAGCTTGCTACGGTTGCCCGTATCGGTCACCACCAGCTTACTTTGTGCAAGCTGAATACGGTGCTCAATCGCTTTTGGGCCAAATGCAGTAAATAGTGGTTGATAGACAGCACCAATTCGCCAAGCTGCAAAAATAGTCACGATCAATTCGGGTGTTCTTGGTAATAGACCTGAAATACGGTCGCCAGCTTTTACACCTTGTGATTTTAGAAAGTTGGCAAACTGACTTGACCACTCTTTTAATTCACGGAAGGTATATTGCTCTTTTCGTCCATCTTTTCCTTGCCAATACAGTGCAATTTTGTCGCCATCTGCGTGTCGATCACAGCATTCATAACAAGCATTTAAGGCATCAAGTGAACCTGATAACATCTGTTTTGCAGTACTTTCCAAATCGAAAGTCTGTGCAGCATTTTGATAATCCATCATATCTTTTCCCTCAGTCCGGATTTGTTGTTATTCACGACAGGGTTTATGTGTTTAAAACCATCCTTTGGCTTTACCGTTATGCCTCTTGTGGCAGGTATTGCTGAATAATGCTCGAAAAATCGAGATTGGCATTACCGCGCATGCACATTTGCTGATACAGCTGTTGCACCATGCCACCTAATACGACTGGCTGTTTGACTTGGCCTGCCGCTTCGACAGCGAGTCCTAAATCTTTTAGCATCAGCTGAGTTGCAAAGCGTCTTGGTAACCTCGAGACGCTGGGCATTTTCATTAATATGCGGCCATGGATTGCATACATCCGAGCTCCAGCAACGACCGCTTGAGGTGTTAATGACGCCTGCCAATGCTTGTGGGTCGATGCCCAGCTTTACACCGAGTGCCATACCTTCGGCAACAGCAGCCATTGAAATACCCAAAATCAGGTTATTGCAGATTTTGGCAATTTGGCCTGCACGACATCACCACAATGAACTATGTTTTTGCCCATGTGGCTAAGCACAGGTTTTACTTCGTTAAAGGTTTGATCATCGGCACCCACCATAAAGGTTAAGGTTCCTGCTTGAGCACCTATGGTTCCACCAGAGACGGGTGCATCACAGATTTTAATATTTTTACCATGCGCAACAGCAGCAATGTCTTTAATGGTTTGTGGGTCAATGGTACTGCTATCAATGCATAAGCTACCTGCTTTTAGTACTTCTAAAACACCATTTTCACCCAAGTAAACTTCTTTAACATGCTTGGCCGCAGGCAACATGCTAATGACCACATCAGCTTGTTTTGCTGCTGCCTGCGGGCTGTCGCAGACTATGCCACCTGCCTCGGCAAAGTGCTGAATAGCAACTTCACTGAGGTCATAACCATAAACTTTGATTCCGGCTTTTAGTAGGTTATGGGCCATTCTGCCGCCCATATTGCCTAGACCGATAAAGGCGATATTCATCCGTGATCCCCTTAACGTAAACTAATGGTTGTATTTACACCGCCAACTTCATGGCTATCTTCAAACCAGCGACTGTAATGGTTTTAGTTTGAGTGTAGAACTGCACAGCTTGTTTGCCGTACGGCCCCAAATCACCCAGTTTTGAACCTCTTGAACCCGTAAAACTAAAGAAAGGCACTGGCACAGGAATTGGAATATTGATACCAACTTGACCAATATCAATTAAGTTTTGGAAAGTACGTGCAATCGCACCGCTTTGTGTGAATAGACCTACACCGTTACCAAATGGGTTGGCGTTGATAAGCGCAATGGCTTCATCAAGTGTGTCTACACAAATAATTGAAAGAACTGGACCAAAGATTTCTTCTTTATAAATACGCATATCGGTATTACGCCGCTAAAAATCGTCGCGCCGACAAAGTTGCCCGATTCATAGCCCTGGACTTGAACATCACGGCCATCGAGTAGCAATTCTGCCCTTGCTCAACACCGCTATTAATCAAGTCCAGCACTCGCGCTTTAGCACGTTTTGAAATGACTGGGCCAATATCTGTATTTGGCTCATGGCCTGCATTTACTTTTAAGGTTTTGGCTTTTTCGACTAACTCTTGAGTCCACTGTTTGCTGTCACCGACCATGACTGCAACAGACAATGCCATACAACGTTGTCCTGCTGCACCAAACGCTGCGCCCACTAGAGCATTTAAGGTTTGTTCTTTATTGGCATCAGGCATGACCACAACATGGTTTTTGCACCATCATCGACTGCACGCGTTTACCATGTTGACCTGCAAGGTTATAAACATGTGTTCCAACCGCAGTTGAGCCTACAAATGAAATCGCTTTAATATCTTTATGGGTACACAAACGGTCAACTACTTCTTTGCCACCATGCACAACGTTAAGCACACCTGCTGGAATACCTGCTTGAATCGCAAGCTCAACCAGCATCATGGTTGATAACGGGTCTTGTTCTGATGGTTTTAAAACAAAGGTATTGCCACACACGATTGCCATTGGGAACATCCAAAGTGGAATCATGGCTGGGAAATTAAAAGGCGTAATACCTGCACAAACACCCAAAGGTTGCTGCAATGTGTAAGTGTCTACACCACGTGCAACACCTTCAACATATTCACCCATTTGCAAAGTGCCGACCGAACAGGCATGTTCAACCACTTCTAGACCACGTTGAATATCGCCTTCAGCATCGGCCAGGTTTTGCCTTGTTCAGCCGTTAGTACTTGTGCAATTTCCTTCATGTTGGCACGGATTAAGTCTTGTAACTTAAGCATGATACGCATACGTGCCTGAATTGGGGTCTGACGCCAAGAAGCAAAAGCATCTTGTGCAGCTTGAATAGCAGCGTCAACTTCTTTAACCGTTGCAAATGGTACACGACCAATCACTTCCTGAGTCGCAGGATTAATAATGTCTTGCCATTCCTGTGTTTCAGATTCAATAAAATTTCCGTTAATGAGTAATTTAGCGGTTTCCAATTCGATTTTTTGGATTGTGTTCATAACCTCTCCGTAGGCCATATTTTATTGTGTTCAATTATTAGAAAATACTTTTTGATCGTATTTTCTTTATTTCAGTTTCAATTGAGACTAGCAAAGAAAACTTTGACCACCAACGGAAATTCATGCACGATGTTGTGCAAATATGCACAAGGATTACAACAAAAATGAAAGTGGATTGGGATCATCTACATTTTTTTCTGGTTTTAGCTCGGACTAAAACCTGACCAATGCTGCGCGGATTATTGGTGTCGAGCACAGTACGGTTGCAAGACGAATTCAGGCCCTAGAACTTGCTTTGGGTACAACGCTGTTTAAGCGTGAAGCAACGGGCTATGAGTTAACTCTCGAAGGGATGGCACTGGTTCCTCGAGTTGAGCAAATGGAACAAGCTTTCTTACAAATTGAAAAACCACACCAACCTTTGCAAGGTCGTGTGCGAATTGGCACACCTGAAGGTTTTGGTACTGCGTTTTTAGCTCGGTTATTGGCTGAGTTCTCTATCCAATATCCACTGCTCACCATCGACCTAATTCCAGTGCCAAAAATGATTAAGCTTTCACACCGTGAGGCAGATATTGTTGTGTCAATTGATCGTCCTACGTCTGGCCCTTACATCATTACGCGATTATCAGATTATTGTTTAAAATTTATGGTAGCAAAAACTATCTGGCCCAAAACCCGCCTATCCGAGCCTTAGAAGATTTAACCCAACATCGCTTTGTGAACTATATTGATGATCTGGTGTATAGCCCTGAGTTGTACTGTTTAGAACGGTTACCCTTAAAGCTTAACGCGAACTTCCGTAGCAGCAGTATTTTGGCTCAACAAATTGCAGTGAGTGCTGGCGCAGGACTTGCGATTTTGCCCAAGTTTTTGGCAGATGATAAACCGGAACTTGAAGAAGTATTAGAACAACAAGTTCGCTTTACCCATACGTTTTGGATGCTGACCTTTGTTGATTTACAACATGAACCACGCATTAAGTTAGTTTGGGATTATCTACGTAAACAAGCTGACAAATATCAGCATTTGTTGGTTGATTAAAGAACCTAAATAAAAAAGCCAATCATGATCGACTGGCTTTTTGAAATTATGAATAATTAATCAAAAGTTTCTTGACCTAGTTTTTTCATGCGTGGTTTATAAAACACATGATAGCTAACGCCTAAAACAACTAGCCACAATGGACTCACGTATACCGCTTTTAATGTATCTGGCTCTAGTGCCAAAATCACTAAAGTGAACAAGAAGAATGCAATGACAACATACGCCATCAACACCCCACCCGGCATTTTAAAGGTCGATTTAGCATGTAACTCTGGACTTAACTTACGGTAACGTAAATAGCATGCCATGATCAGAAGCCATACACTAATAAAGAGAATCACACAGAGTGAACTTGCTAAGTAAAGGCTTCCATGGTGTTTGGAACAAAGTACTGAAGCACCGCCCCGCCATAATGAAAATACATGAGAAGATTAGGCCGTTTGAAGGTACGGCACGTTTTGATAAACGCCCAAAGCACTTGGCGCCTGACCATCTTTTGATAAACCAACAGCATACGACTGGTTGAAAATACGCCGCTATTCATTGAAGACATCACCGAAGACAGTACAACTAAGTTCATGATAATTGCAGAAATAGGAATACCTGCATTTAAGAACAATTCAACAAACGGGCTCTTATCTGCACGAATGTGGTCCCAAGGTGTTACTGACATCACCACAAAGAGTGCCAACACATAGAATAGAATAATACGTACAGGAATCGCGTTAATTGCCTTCGGTAGATTTTTCTCTGGATCTTTCGTTTCAGCAGCAGTTGTACCAATCAATTCAACGCCAATAAAGGCAAACACGGCAATCTGGAAACCTGCCAAAAATCCGCTTACGCCTTTTGGAAATATGCCGCCATGCGGACCACACATTACTTACACTCACAACCTCGCCATGCGGAGCTTGAAATGAGTGAGGAGCATGTAACCACCGACTCCAATCAGGCCAATAATGGCCAAAATCTTAATGAGTGCGAACCAAAATTCAACTTCACCAAACAACTTCACCGTAAGAAGCCCTAAAATGAATAGTACACAGCCTGCACTAATCATGGCCTGTTGCATTGGTGAGAAACTGGCGCCTTCGGGCAGCCAGAAACTTAAATAGTTAATGACCGCAGACAAATCAGCAATACCGACCAGTACCCAGCCTAACCAATAAGTCCAGCCTATATAATAGCCAGCCCATGGGCCAATCAAGTCATAAGCCATATCGACAAATGATTTGTAATGTAAGTTGGCAAGCAGTAGTTCACCCAATGCACGCATCAGAAAAAAGAACATGCCACCAATTAACATGTAGATAACGAGGATTGAAGGACCTGCGAGGGAGATGGTTTTGCCCGAGCCCATAAATAGGCCGGTTCCAATTGCACCGCCAATTGCAATCATTTGTAGATGGCGATTATTTAATTTCCGTTGTAAATGATCAGGGGAGCCTGCCTCATCAGAATGATGAACCATTGTCATATTAGAAGTCCTTTTTATATTTTGCTTAACTTAAATCAGCAACCTATAGGGAGAAAAACGAACCGTATATCGTGGGTTGCTGAGTCTATACCTCAGGACAAGATGTTCAAGTATATTTTTTCCTTAATTGATAAATCGTTTGTCCTGATTTTTTTAAGTCACATTATTTATGTACTGCCTTCACGGCAATTTTAATTAATCAATCTGGGTTTCCAGATTAGCCGAAGTGTAGCATGTGATCCTGCTATATGTACTTTGCCAACACGCTTCAAACTGCTCTATCGATTCAAAATAAACAATATTATTCCGATAAAAAATCTAATAAAAATAAAAAAAGCCAATCATGATTGATTGGCTTTTTAATAAAACTTAATGATCGTTGACGAGTTCACGTCCTAGTTTTTTCATGCGTGGTTTATAGAGCACATGATAGGTAACACCTAAAATAACTAGCCATACTGGACTGACATATAAAGCTTTCAATGTATCTGGCTCTAATGCCAAGATAACTAAAGTGAAAAGCATGAATGCCAAAACAATATAACTCATCCAAACACCGCCTGGCATTTTAAATGTTGATTTTTCATGTAATTCAGGACGCAATTTACGGTAGCGTAAATAGCACACCATGATGAGACTCCAGACACTAATGAATAGAATCACACAAAGTGAACTTGCCAAAGTAAATGCCTCCATTGTGTTTGGAACAAAGTACTGAAGTACCGCTCCGCCCATGATAAACGTACAAGAGAAAATCAAACCATTTGAAGGAACTGCGCGTTTTGATAAGCGTCCAAATGCACCAGGTGCCTGACCATCTTTTGATAAACCAAACAACATACGGCTGGTTGAAAACACACCGCTGTTCATTGAAGACATAACCGAAGATAGCACCACCAAGTTCATGATGATGGCTGAAACTGGAATACCCGCATTTAAGAACAACTCAACAAACGGACTTTTGTCTGCACGAATGTGATTCCAAGGGGTTACCGACATCACAATAAACAGTGCCAACACATAGAACAAAATAATACGTACTGGAATCGCATTAATCGCTTTCGGTAAGTTCTTCTGTGGATCTTTCGTTTCAGCAGCCGTCGTACCTACAAGTTCCACCCCGACAAAAGCAAATACAGCAATCTGGAATCCTGCCAAGAAGCCTTCTGTACCTTTCGGGAATAAACCGCCATGTGACCAGACATTACTAATGCTTGCAACAGCGCCTTGTGGAGCTTGGAAATGGCTGAAAATCATGTAGCCACCCACTCCGATCAGGCCAATAATCGCCAAGATCTTAATGAGAGCAAACCAGAATTCGATTTCACCAAATAGGCGTACTGTCAGTAGGTTAGGCCCATCACAAACAACACACAGCCTGCACTAATCATGGCTTGCTGTATCGGAGAGAAGCTTGCACCATCGGGTAGCCAGAAACCTAAATAGTTAATGACCGCTGAAAGGTCCGCAATACCCACCAGCACCCAACCTAACCAATAAGTCCAGCCCAAATAATAACCAGCCCAAGGACCAATCAGGTCATGAGCCATATCAACAAAAGATTTGTAATGCAGATTTGCAAGGAGCAACTCGCCCATTGCACGCATTAAGAAAAAGAACATTCCTCCAATAATCATATAGATTAAAAGAATTGAAGGACCTGCGAGGGAGATGGTTTTGCCCGAACCCATAAACAGGCCGGTTCCAATTGCACCGCCAATTGCAATCAGTTGTAAATGACGGTTAGACAGTTTTCGTTGCAGATGATCAGGAGAATTTTCCGTATCTGAATGACGAGCCATTGTCATATTAAAATTCCTTTTTGAATTCCTTTGTTAAGATCAGCAACCTATGGCGAAAATCGAACCGTATGCCATAGGTCACTGAATCTGTTCACCAAAAATGACTGGATAAACCGTATCTATCTTCCTTCTGTTAGATACATCATCATTTTTGGAGTAAAAACGAATTACTTTTGTGCTGCCGTCACGGCAATTTCAATTAACCAATTTGGATTGACCAAATCGGCCTGAATTGTGGCACGCGATGGTGCAACACACCCTTTTAACCAGTCAACCCAAATTGCATTTACAGTTGAAAAGTCAGAAAGATTTTTTAAATAGAGCTGAGCAGAGAGCAAGCGAGATTTGTCGGTATTGGCTAATGCCAAAAGTTCATCAATCGTTGCAAGAATTTCACGAGTTTGGCCTGCCACGTCTTGCTCGGTATTTTTAGGTACCTGACCTGACAGATAGACCACTTTGTTAAAAACAGTCACGGCGCTCATGACTTCGTTAGTGTTAATCTTTGTATATCTGAATTAGACATTCGAATTTCCTTATACCTGATTAATAAATTGAACACGGGCGGTGACAGCACACATCAGTTCATAGCCCACTGTACCGGATGAAACTGCAACATCATCAATAGGTAAAACGACGCCTGTACTTGATTGGCCCCAAAGCACGACTTCACTGCCGACTTTGGCACTTTCAATACCTGTTAAATCGACTGCCAACATATCCATGCTGACACGACCAATTGTGCGAGTGCGGACTGAGTCCACTAAAACAGGCGTACCTGTTGGTGAAATACGTTGATAACCATCAGCATAGCCACAAGCGACAATCCAATCGTTATGGGTTGCTCTGCGACAAAGTTTGAGCCATAACCTACGCTTTCATTCGGCTCTAAATGCTGAACAGAAATAATTTCAGTGCGTAAGCTCATGGTCGGTTGTAAGCCCCAGTCCGCAATACTATGCGTCGGGTAGTCTGGCGAGCTGCCATAGAGCATGATGCCGCTACGTGCATAATCTGATTTGAGCTGGTGTTGATAACGCAGAATTGCCGCACTATTACTTACCGATCTTTCGCCCGGTAAATCCTTAACAATTTCTTCAAATGCAGTGATTTGATAATCAATGCCCTGCTGACCGAAACGATCGCCATCTGCATCTGAAAAATGCATCATGTGCGTAATCTTGGACACATTTGCCAAGTTATTTAAACGTTCCCAAGCCTGAACATAGTGTTGTGGTTTAAAACCAAGACGGTTCATACCACTGTTCATTTTTAGCAAACATCAAATTGAGCAGGATAAGGATGCTTTTCAACCCACTCAATTTGCGCTTCACTATGAATGGTGAAACTGAGTTGATATTGCACACAATCAAATAAATCTTGAGGAGAGAAAATTCCTTCGAGCAATAAAATTGGACCTGTCCAACCTAAAGCACGAATGCGTTTTGCTTCATCAAGATCAAGTAAGGCAAAGCCATCTGCTGCTTTAAATGCTTCATAAACACGTTCAATTCCGTGTCCATAAGCATTGGCTTTACAACGGCAAAGACCTTACTGTTTGGCATAGCCTTGCGTACCACCGCCAAGTTATTTTGTAAGGCTTGACGGTGGATGACTGCGGTAATAGGACGAGGCATGATTACTTCCCTAACGTCCGTTATGCAGCATGCGCATGTGAATAACGCTGAATTGAAAGGCCATCGGTACTGATATCAGTCTTATGATTCAATACGATGTCACTGATTAATTTTCCTGAACCACATGCCATTGTCCAGCCTAGAGTACCGTGACCTGTATTCAAGAACAGATTTTTAAAGCGAGTTGCGCCAATAATCGGTGTACTGTCTGGTGTCATTGGACGTAAACCAGTCCAGAAAGACGCATGTGCCATATCGCCGCCCGGGAACAAGTCCTGAGTCACCATTTGCAATGTTGCACGGCGGTCTTCATTCAGGCCTAAGTTAAAGCCACTTAACTCAGCCATACCACCTACGCGAATACGTTGGTCAAAACGAGTAATCGCAATTTTGTAGGTTTCATCAAGCACTGTAGATTGCGGAGCAAAAGCAGGGTCAACAATTGGAATCGTCAACGAGTAACCTTTCACAGGATATACAGGCAACTGTAGATCAAGTGGTTTCAAGAAATCACGTGAATAGCTACCAAATGCTAAGACATATCGATCTGCGGTTAAGACCTTACCATTGACCTGAACGCCCTTAATTTCATCGCCTTCAACAATCAATTTTTCTACGTTCTGGTTGAACTGGAAGTTAACACCTAACTCTTTGGCAATTTGAGCTAAAGCATTGGTAAATAAATAACAGTCGCCTGTTTCATCATTTGGTAAGTGTAAACCACCAACCAATTTATCTTGCGCATTTGCCAACGCTGGTTCTACACGACCAAGTTCGTTGCCATTAATAATTCGTAGCTTACGCCGCACTCTTCAAGCACGCTAATGTCACGTTGAACCGCTTCCATTTGTGCTTCTTTACGGAATAACTGCAACGTGCCTTTTGCACGGTTTTCGTAGTTAATGCCTGTATCTTTTCTAAGTTCACGTAAGCAGTCACGGCTGTATTCAGCCACGCGCATCATACGTTCTTTGTTAACAGCATAACTTTGTGGATTACAATTTTTTAGCATTTGAGCCATCCACTGTAACTGCCACATGCTGCCATCTAAATTAATCGCAAGCGGTGCATGGTGTTGAAACATCCATTTCACGGCTTTAAAAGGAATTCCTGGTGCTGCCAAGGGGTAGAATACCCAGGCGAAATTTGACCTGCATTACCAAAGCTTGTTTCTTCAGCAGGACCTGACTGGCGATCGAGAACAGTAACCTCAGCTCCTTGTTGAGCTAGATAATAGGCACTTGCCACTCCAATAACGCCGCTACCTAAAACAATTACGCGCATTTCCATTCCCTCACGCACACCAGTTTATTTAACTAGTATATTTTTGCTTCAATAGTTTATTTCACTGTTTTTCAGGCTATAATCTAGGTAAATTTATGTTTTTCTCACGAGAATTTTAAAAAAAGAGGAAATATCTATGCGCCCCTTAGATCGTATAGATCGCATGATTCTGGATATTTTGCAGCGCGAAGGACGAATTGCGATTAGTGAATTGGCATCGAGAGTTAACCTGTCGACCACCCCCTGTTCGGAGCGGTAAAACGCCTAGAACGCGATGGCATTATCATGGGTTATTACGCTCGGTTAAACCCAGCCTTTGTGGACCGTAACCTGCTTGTCTTTTTAGAAATTAAGTTATCTGCCAAATCTGGCGATGTGTTTGATCAGGTAGCCAGAGACTTAGTCGAAATTCCTGAAGTGCTTGAATGTCACCTTATTTCAGGCGAATTTGACTACCTCGTAAAAGCGCGTTTAAAAGAAATGAGTGCATATCGTCGCTTATTAGGAGATCTACTAAAGAAACTCCCCGCTTCAGCATCGTCACACAGTTATGTGGTTATGGAAGAAGTCAAAGAAACTCTATATCTAGATGTAAGCAAGTAAAGCGAAGCTTCATTGAAATCGCTTTACTCACCTTTTGGAAATTAGAAATATTTTAAAATCGAAATATGTTTATTTTGATGTTTGAACTTCGAGAACCACTTAACTGCTGGATAGAGCGCAAAAGACAACACAATCGTGATTAACCACAGCATCCACACATGATTGACCGACAAATAGTTTCCGTAGTTAGCTCCCCACACACTGAGTGCAAACACATACATGAGTTTCAACACATATAAATGCAGTAAGTAAAGAACATAGGCACCGAGCCAAACACCACCAAGGGTTTTAGGAATGAATATTGCTGCATACGCTCAAAGCAACAAGCGCAAGCAAGCCAATTCCAACATTCAGCAAAATAAATAATAAAGACGGTGGATACTTAGTGAGGTTAAAAAAGCTCATAAGGCTAAGTTGTAATGACTCAAAATGTTGCCACGGCTGGTCGCCATAGACATTGATAAAACGCAGTAAAACAAACAATCCAATACTTACTAAACCAAGGCTAAGTAAAGTGCGGCTTCTTTGCTTTGCTGAATATTTTGAACTAAAGAACTGACCTAGCGCATAGCCCAATAAAATCACGCCAATCCAAGGTAAAACAGGATAGCTTGTGCGAAGCTTGATGCCTGCAAACTCAAGCCAACCACGGTCATGTAAAACAAACCATATATTCTGTAGGATGCCTTGTGAGAAGTGCACAGAATCTAATAAGTTGTGCCCAAAAATAATAGCCAACGCTACACCAGCAAGAACTGGCAAAGGCAAACTTACACAGTAAGCTAATACCACCATGCTAATACCTATCGCCCAAATCACCTGTAAATAAATGACTTCGGGTGGAAAAGTTGCTGTCCATGCAAAGTTCACTAGCGTGACCTCTAATACAATCAAAAATAAGCCGCGTTTTAATAGAAAAGCACGGGTTTGCTGTAAGTCTTGTTTTTTTGATTGAAATAAAATGCAGAAATACCCGTTAAAAGTACAAAAACCGGAGCGCAAATATGTGCCAATAATCGACTGCCAAATAAAGCCGGTTCTGTTACTGTTACGTCCATTGGATCAGTAACCTGTTTATGTAAATAGAAAGTTTCTCTTACATGGTCGAGCAACATAATAATGATGACCAGACCACGTAAAGCATCAATCGACTGTAAACGTTCAATATTTTTTTCTATAGACATAGCGGTAATCAACAAAATAATGTAACGTTATACTATTACATTTAATTCCTTTTGTCTTTTTATGGCTGATTATTTATGCGACACAAATTAGGATTGCTGTCTTCGTTAGGTCTATCATTTATATCGACACTCACTTGGGGAGAGGGAACATCAACAGTACTTGAAACCATACGCATTCAGGCCGAAAGCACCCGAGAAGATGTGAGCCAAAATAGCTCGGCGACTAAATTTTCTCACGATGTTTTAGACGTCCCTTTTAACCGTGCTTATGTTTCAAAACAAATGATGGAACAACAAGACGTTCAACGGATTGATGACGCATTAACTTTAGTGAGTGGAGTTTTTCATCAAAATAGTTTTGGTGGCGGCTTTTGGGATAATTACTCTTTCCGCGGTTTTAGTACCGATCCCAATTTAGGTGCCTCAATGATCCGCAACGGCTTGAGTGTCAACCGAGGGATTAGTGCTCCAAAAGATGTCGTAAATATTGAATCTTTAGAGTTTTTAAAGGACCGATGGCAGCTTTATATGGCCGCGGAGAAACAGGAGGCTTGCTTAACCTCAACAGTAAAAAACCACAGTGGGAAAGCGAAAGTGAAGTTAACCTACGTGCCAATACTCAAGAACAATATCGAATTAGTCTGGAGCATACCGCGCCTATAAATGATGAACTAGCCTATCGTGTAGCAGTGGCTCATGAAGATAATCAAAGCTTCCGTGATCATGTCAGCAGTGAACGCTGGTTCTTTTCACCACAGCTTACATGGAAAATTTCAGACCAAACGCAACTCGACTTTGACAGTGAATTTACTGAGCATAAAGGAACCTTTGACCGTGGGGTCAGCACAGTCAATCACCAGTTTGTGATGGATCCTAAAACCTTTACAGGTGAACCTGACGACGGCGATTTGAAAATAAAAGATTACTTTTACCAATTACGTCTGAGTCACGAGTTTAACCCTGACTGGAAGCTAAATAGTGCAGTCAGCTATAAAGACGCCAAATGGTCGGCTTTGCAACCGAACCACGACGCATGCAAGCCGATGGTCGTACTTTAGAGCGCCAACGCCGATATCGTGATTATACAAGTGAAGATGTGCTGGCTCAGACAGAGTTACTAGGCAAGCTTGATACGTCTTGGGCACGTCATGAAATTTTACTTTCAACCGAGCTTGGTCAACTCGACTATAACAAAACCAGCTTCGTCGTAATCACAGTGCTGGTATGCCAAACACAATTGATATTTACCAACCTGAATATGGCAAATATTTACCAAACTTAGCACCGTTTACCAACACCAAAGAACAGCAGCGTTATTTTGCGCTTAATTTACAAGACCAGATTTTTTTAAATGACCAGTGGAGCTGTGCTATCGGCAACCGTTTTGATCAAGTCGAACAAGACTTTAAAAATCACCTGACTCAGACTGAAAGCAACCAAACGCTTCACCAGAATAGTCCACGTTTCGGAGTAAATTTTAAAGCCTCTGACCAATGGGCGTTTTATAGCAACTATGGTCGCTCATTTGCATGAATAGTGGTATGAACCGAAATGGTCAGACTTTTGCTCCTGAAAAAGGCGAAAGCTACGAGATCGGTACCAAATATAAAATAAACGACCAAAGTGTGCTGAGTCTCGCTTTGTTTAAAATGAAAAAACGAAATGTACTCACAACAGACCCGATCGACAGTAATTTTCAAACCGCAGCAGGCGAAGTGAGTAGTAAAGGAATTGAGTTTGACTTAAATAGCCAAATCAATGACCGCTGGTTCGTCAATGCTAACTATAGTTATACCGATGCTCAAATTGAAAAAGACCAAGACTTGCAAAAGGCGCTCGTCTGAGCAATGTTCCAAAACACCAAGGCTCCGTAAGCACCAATTATGAATTTCTACAAGACGGCGCAAGAAAAGCAGGTGTAGGTGCCAATCTCACCTATGTCGGTGAACGCAGCGGGCATAATCTAGATAATGGCTTTAATTTACCGAACTATACGCTGGTCAATTTAAATGGCTACTATGCTCCATCTGACCGCTTACGCTATCAGCTCAATGTAAATAATCTGTTTGATAAAACTTACTATGTTTCAAGCTATAGCGACTTATGGGTTCAACCAGGTGAACCCCTGAACGCCTCAATTTCGGCACAGTGGAAATTTTAATTCTTCCATAAATAAAAAAGCCCGAATTATTTTCGGGCTTTTTTATTAGAACATACCATTTCATTGACGAGTGGATCGGGCTGTACTTGCCCAATATCCAAAACTCAGCAATTTTGCCCTTTTCAAAACGGCAAATATGAACCACGGCCAAGGTGGTTAACCCATTCATTTGCATTTCAAGTTTGAATGCACAGCAACCAAATCGCCCTCTTCAATGACATGTTGAACATCAAAGACTTTGTTAGGCGTTTCAATTGCACTTTCACGCATCCCTTCCTTCAAAGAAATCGCATCACCCGCATAATAAGGATTGTGATGCTTGAAGTTTGGCGCGGTGTAATTGCTATAGGCTTCATCGACTTCACCAGCTGCGGCAAGCTCTAAAAACCGTACTGCAATTTGTTTTTGAGATAAGTTCATATTTATCTCCTACTTTTTATTTTAGACCTTACTGCAACAGATCTTCTTCGTCGTCTTCCTCGAAGACATAGGCCATACAGCCCCATCCATCATATTCGCCCTGAAATTTCTCAGCGATACTGGCAAACCATTGTTCCAAGTCAACAATATCTGAATACTCAGGTTCCATGTTAACGAAGATGGTAATCACCCATTCATTTGGCTCAACAGAATCATCTTGAAAAAGTGAAACTTTTTGTTCTTGGTAAAGCAAATAAAGTGCACATTGCTCTGCATTTTTCTGATCATGAAAAGCAATAGAAAATTCAATTTCATGCAGTTCGGTTAAATCATCCCCGTCTTCAGCCATTTGCCAAAGTACATTGCCGTTATCGTCATCTGGAAATTGTTCGTAGTCACGAGTCATAAAGTGATCCTTGTTGTTGTTGCGGTATTAATATTATTCGACATCAAGAATACCCGACTTTTATTGCAGTTTGGGTATATATTCAGTTCCCAATTGCATCAAATTAATTTTTTAATTATATAAATTTTAAAAAGGCACTTGTGACTCAATCACCACATCCGTTCCATTTAAGGGATGTTGGAAAGCCAAATATGCGGCATGTAAGGCCATGCGGTTTAAGTGAAAACGTTTAGGCTCAGGGTGATATAACTTATCCCCCATAATCGGATGTCCTATATGCATCATGTGCACACGTAACTGATGCGAACGTCCTGTTACTGGTTCAAGTAATACTCGACTTTGATTGTTCTTTTCATCATAGATGAGCGGTTGAAACAAGGTTTTAGCATGTTTGCCTAATTCAAAATGTACAATTTGTCTTGGACGATTTTCCCAGTCAGTAATGAGAGGAACTTCTACGCTGCCCTCTTGTGTGACTTGGCCTTGCACCAAAGCAATATAATGCTTTTTAACTGTTCTGGCCTGAAACATTTTACTTACCGCTACTTCTGCATCGCGATGCTTGGCAAACATGAGTAAGCCTGATGTCGCCATATCTAAACGATGTGTGACCTTCGCTAAAGGGAACTTTTCTAGCACCCTTAAATAAGCACTGTCATGATGCTCAGGTAACCGTCCCATTACCGACAACAGGCCCGCAGGTTTATCAACCACAATTAAATCATCATCTTCAAATAGAATTGAAAGTGGATCTTGTGGTGGAGCGTAAACAAAGTTGTCGTTTAAAGGCATGGTTGTAGAAGCAGCAATGGAGCATGGCGGCAAATCATAAAGAAATTTCGGTTCTACCGCAAAATAATCTATAACGCTCTACTCATGTTCCACGTGAAACTCAGAAAATCTTTATCGTTTTTTATTCATTTCAGCCAAAAGATCGAGCTGAATTTCTTGAATATGCGCAAGTCTTTCCCACTGATGCGATAAAAGATGGTCCATTTTTTCATGTAAATGACGAATCTCAAGCTCGGCTTTTAAATTAATTTGATAGTCATGTTGGGATCGCAATCGGTCTTTAGCTTCTTGGCGATTTTGGCTCATCATAATAATAGGCGCTTGAATTGCAGCTAAACATGACAATACTAAATTCAGCAAAATAAAGGGATAAGGGTCGACGGGACGGACTACCATCACTACCGTGTTTAGAATAATCCAACCTGTCAAGAATAGAGCAAAGCAAATGAGAAAAGCCCAGCTACCACCAAATGTCGCAATCTTATCTGCTAACTTTTCTCCAAATGTCCAATTCTGATCAAGTCGGATTCGGTATTTCGGCTAATCAGCTCATGGCGTTGCATACTGCCAATCACTTCATTTTCTAAATTAGATAACTCACCCTTTTCCGAGCGTAATAGCGACTGCACATATTTAATTCGATAATCTGCCAGATCAGCCCGACAAATAAAACTTGAGTAATTCCAATCTGGATAGTCTTTTAAAATTTCATCACTAATCACTTTACGAATGACTTCACCAGACACTAGATCTTTTAAAGGAAAATTTTTCCCACAAACGGCGCACTGCCGACACTGATTTTTATTCTCCATATTATTCAGCTCTTATTATGATATTAAGATTATTATATAAACAATTTTGGCTGATCACATCGTAAATAAAAATAGTAATCTAACCTAAAATCTGTAAAGTCGCTGGTACGATTTTTCGATGGGCAGGAATTACAGGTAGCATATACAATCGCCCAAGCCAATTTTTAATATGCACTATTGTAGTTATGGTAAGCACTTGAGTATCTTCATTTTTATAAATAGATAACGTCACATTTAAGTGCTTGTCATCATCTCCGATCACTAACTCATTTTCGGTACGCTGCAACAAGGTAAAAATTCCAATTCGGTCACCTGCCACATATTCACTTTCTTTTTTATTTGAATCAATTTGCTGAAAACTTCCTAAATCTTTAAGCCCAATCTTTGAAGTAATTTTATTACGCATATTCATGCTCCACTCTACCCACTCTGGGTGTGCTGGAATAGCTTAATAAGTTGATGAAATACATTTAGGTCGGGCTGACCAAGCACAATGCTCCACGAGTCGTGGAAGTAGGCATTGTTCAATTGAGATGAGATTTGACTATCGGCAGGTAAAGCAGAAAGATAAGGCTTATTCATAAATTATATTCTTGTAAAGTATCGTTTTTATTATAGAGAATTTTTTAGGGTGTCAAGGGAAAACATCTATGGTTTACTTCAACAATCATAACTTTGTAAGTTATAACCTTGTGCCTATAAACTTTTGATCTATAGCGTCCTAAGCCGAATCGAGACCTTTTGGGTGAGTACACACTAACGTTATACGTTTTGGTGCATGCTACTCTTTTCGATCCCTATCACACCCTTGAGATATAGTTTAGCCAGCACCCTGCGGGATTGTTTTTCTAAGAAAAGCGAATTTTTATTATTTTTGGGAATTTTTACGCCATTAGACAAATTTAAAAGAATTTATTCCCATTTACACATAATTAGTTAAATTTAAATTCCACTTTATTTGTGTTTTTCGGTTTATTTTACCAATTCATTCATTGTTTTAAACAATAGGACATCAGGCTATAAAAAGTAAATTACCCTTCATTTTTTAGTCATGAAGGGCAAAAGTCTTTTATGAAGAGATAAAACCATGTTTACGGGCTTGGTAAACGGTACATAATGCGATCAAGGCAAAAACTAGCATAAACCATGGAAAAGAAGCTGCCCCAAAACTTTCAAGCAGTCCCCCGCCAATCATTCCACCGAATGCAATAGCAAGGTTAAATACCGTGACCAACATAGACTGTGCTACATCTGCTTCGTGACCCGCAGTATTTGCCAAGGCTGTTTGTAATAATGTAGGAGCCCCACCAAAAGTGACACCCCATAACACAACGCCCACCAGTACAATAAAACTTGAAGAACTATAAAAACCCAAAAGCGCTGTTGCGATGGCAAAGATAAATAAGCTCAAAAGCGTTATTTTTCTTAATGAACGGTCAATAAACATGCCTGTAATGAGAATACCTACAGTTGAAGAAATGCCGAATATAAACAGGATAGTCTCAACGTTGTATGTCTGCCCTGTCGAGGCCAAAAATGGTGAAATATAAGTATAGAGAATGCTATGCGCCAATATCCAAAGAAAGACGACTGCTAAAATAGCTCTAATGCCCGACATTAAAAGAACTTTTAAAATGGGTAACCTTTTTTGCGCTGACTGCCCTGCAAAATCAGGAATATTAAAACGAATCCAGACAAATAAAATCAATGCCAATAAAGACATGATCCAAAACACGCCACGCCATTCAAACAGCGTTCCCAACCATGCACCCAAAGGTACACCAATTGACAAGGCAATGGGCTGCCCAACCCCAGCAATTGCTAAAGCTCGTCCTTGATACGATGCTGACACCATACGTCTTACATAACCCGCTAGAAGCCCCCAAATAACACCCGCTGCCATCCCTGCAATAAAACGAGCAATCAAAGTCAGAGTATAGTCATTTGATAAGGCAGTAATTGCATTAAATAAAAGTAACCCTGCAATAGCACTGAGTAATAAGGGTCTCCGATTCCAACTACGGGTAAGACTAATCAGCGGTATTGCTGCTAAACAGAACCTAAGGCATACACTGCTATAAGCTGCCCTGCATACGCTTCTGAAATATGTAAGCCTTGACTGATTTGGGGCAAAAGCCCTGCTGGCATAGTTTCTGTCATAATGGTCAGAAAGCCTGCAACTGTAAAAGCCAACAGTTTCCAAATTGGTAATTGAGTAGAGAATTCATCAGTTAACTGATGAGATGTTTCATTACTCTTAATATTCATAAAGCTTTACTCTCAAATTCTTTTAAAGCGTACTTACTCTGCTCTGTATCGCTATATGTTTGTTTTATCAGGTTAGGATGGGAAGACATTTGTTCTCCATGTGAACTAAAGTTATTATTTTGGAATGATCATTCCAATTTAAGTTAAATAAAAACCTTAACTATTCAGCTCAACCATAGTTAAGGTTTAAATGAGTTTTATAAAACGTTTAAAGCAACCTCGACCACATCCATTAAACATTGCTTTCTTTGTTCAAGCGGGCTGCCTTTTCCCAGAACACGTAATCCTTGAATAGTATTTACAAAAAAACTTGCTAACGCGCGTGGTTTTTGGGTAGAAGCGATTTCACCCGACTGTTGAGCTTTAATTAACAAACTCTCTAAAGCATGTTGAAGTTTCTGTAAATTACTTACAACAAATTGAGCGACATCTTCGTCATGGCCAGCCAGTTCTAAACATGCATTTGCGACAAGACATCCTTTGTGTTCTGGATCACTTAGCTCATCTTCAACAATATTAAGAAGTAATTGTCGAATAAGTGCTTTCGAAGAACCTGAACCAGACAATAGCTTCACATTGTTAAGCGTGGTTAAAAGCTCATAACGCTGTAACGCTTTTTGATAGAGCCCTTGCTTGTTTTGAAAGGTACTGTAAAGACTACTTCTTGATAGTCCCGTACCGTCAACCAAATCTTGCACTGAAGTTGCAGCATAACCACGACGCCAAAAAACTTGCATTGCAGCATCAGCAATTTCATCAGTTTCAAATTCTTTTGTACGCATACATACACTTAATAGGAACGATCGTTCCAATTAATTTATGACAGGAAGATAGAGAAGTCAAACTAATAATTCTTTCAACAACCTATGTTTAGCTAAATAACTCATGTAAAGCTGACTCCCTAATCTCCACTTTTAAGAATTTATTCTTTGGGCACTATTCTTAGAGAGAACTTTTGCGCTTGAATACATTATAAAAACATATTATAAACTATTTCTAACCAAATAATTGGTTTTTTGGAACTTTATAATGAACAACAATATTATAATTTTTGGTTATGGAACGGGTATTTCCAAAGCCGTAGCACATAAATTTGGTAAAGAAGGCTATAAAATCGGGTTAGTGGCACGCAATGCTGAAAAACTCGAAAA
This sequence comes from Allium fistulosum, assembly GCA_030737815.1. Taxonomy (NCBI): domain Eukaryota; kingdom Viridiplantae; phylum Streptophyta; class Magnoliopsida; order Asparagales; family Amaryllidaceae; genus Allium; species Allium fistulosum. Next base: position 43,003,538 of record JASFAW010000009.1, on the reverse strand, counting down.
AGCCATTTTAGAACTTAAAACACAAGGTATAGAAGCTTATGCTTTTGCATGTGATTTAGCGGTTCTTGAAGATATACCAAATCTTATTAATCGTATTAAAGACCGATTAGGAGAGATTAAAAATATTCATTGGAATGCTTTCCATGATATTGAAGGCAATATCTTAAAAACCCCTCCACTAGAGCTCACCAAAAGCTTTCATATTCGTGTTTCGAGCTATATTGCGACGGTGCAAGCTTGCTTAGGCGATTTAGAAAAGAACCACGGTAGCATTTTATCGACAAACGGAATTTTTGCTTTCGATGCAGTGGGTATCGATTTAGTTGCCAAAGAATATTCATCGTTAGCAACCACCGCTGCCGCTCAATACAAAACCACCAATTTACTTGCTCATAGTCTAGCGGACTCAAATGTTTATGTGAGCCAAGTGATTGTGAATGGTTTCGTTGATGGGACATCTGGAGCACAAGATAAGACCTACACGGTACATCCAGAAACCATTGCGGAGCAGTTCTGGTACTTACACCAGCATAAGCAAGAAACTGTTTCCTTTTGTGGTGAAGCAATTCAAGCTGCTTAATATTTCTTATGACAGAAGAAGCGTAATTAATTAGGCTTCTTCTGATTTTTAAATTTATGTTTGTATGTCAGAGAAGTATTTAATTATTTTTCATACTCTGAAGGATCAATTTTGTATTCTTTGAATAAAATTGAACGCACAGAGTCTTTTATACGTTCATCATGTTTAATAATTAAATAAATATCTTTTTTAGTCAGAGGAATTTCTTTTAGTAAATCAGGCAAGTCCTTCGACCTTATACCACTGACTTCACTAGGTTGTTTTAAGATATCTGGGTCTTGTTCTTCGAATTTAAAATCTACACCTTGTAAATTGAAATAAACCATAACTCTTCTGTTCAAAGAGTCACTATCGTCATATAAAACAGTACCTTCTGGTAAAATATAATATTCTGGCAAAGGGCTATTTTTCGAATATTTACCTTCAAACGAATATATCTTTAAAGGTTTTTCTAAAACATGAATTTCGGGTGTTTTTGTACGGTTCCAGAAGTAATAATTTAATAAAGACTGTATGATGAAAATTGAAATTAGTACGGTAATTAATAAATTCTTTTTCATATCCTCTTCTTATTAAAAATATCTTTTATTCTTTAACTATAAATTCATAGGTTTTAGTTAGCTTATCATCGCCTCGCCCATAAAAATATGTATTAATTACAATTTTGTATTTTCCTTTATATTTAGGAATACCTTCTATTTTTATGTGATTGTATCCATCTATATCATCTACGGGAGTAATTTTAATCTCCTGATTCTCTGGGATATTAGAAGTTAATTCAAAGTGTTGTTCTGAGACTTTTCCACCTGTAATTTTTAATTGCTGGATATATGTTTGCCCTACGTAAGCAACTGGAAGACTTTCAGGCTCAATTGTATATTCTTGACCACACCCTGTCATAAGTAACAATGGAACACCTAAAGTTATGAGATTAAATTTCAAATTTTTAATCAAATTATTTTTCTTCCCATACAATTGGAAATTTTTCCGATTTAGAGACATTACCAATCATTGTAGAGAAAATTGCTTGGCATTCTAAATTGATTTTTTTAACTGAACTGATATCTATAGGTTCACAGCTTCTATTATCACTATTTGAGCAGAATTCTACAGATACATCAATTTTGTTATTTTCAATTTTATCTATATAGGTATCCAACTTTTGGTCGTGATTAGCACTATCATTACAAACAATTTTTTTTGATGATGACTCTCTTACTTTATCTAAGGCCTTATTATCTTTAAAATTAATAGAAAAATTTAACTTCTCATTACTTTTAACTACATTATCTATTGTGAAGTTTAAAATTTTTTCACTACATCCAGTTAATAAAACCAAGCCAAGCATATAAATAAATTTATTCATTTAAATATTCTTATTTAAAATTGGACTTTCTTATAGATTCTTTTGATATCAGAATATTATCTACCATAACTTTACTGCTTTGTAATAAGCCACCAAAAACTACTCTACAAGACATATTGCTAGTTAATAATTTTTCTAACTGGTTCTTATCGATACATACATTCATTGATTCATATTCGCAAACTTTGAAGTACCCAGATGAAGTATATTTTCCATTTTTCAACTTCTCTCCCTCGAGTGAGATAGCGCCTACAATAAGATAATTTTTAATATTATCGCATTTAAAATTTGAAAATTTATAATTATTCTCTTGGTAAATCTTATTTAAATCATCATTTGTTTCTAAATTAAATTTAAAAATATCACCACTCATACCATCCAGACGTGAGTAAGTTAAATTCTTAAGGGTTATATCCTTAAAATCTTCTTTCTCATTTTTGGCTAAAGGATTACAACCTAACAATGATAGAGTCGATATAATTATTACAACATTTCTCATAAACTATTTATCAATCTGTAAAACATTTTATTTAGAATCAACTTTGTAAGTATATTCCTTTTTAAATTTACCATCACCACTACAATAAAATTCTGTTGAAATATTTAGGGCGGCGGTGATCCAAACTACCCGAACATGTAAATAAACCCGCTTTGGCGGGTTTATTACATTTCTAGTTCTCAACTTAATAAATTACAGATCAACTTTAGCACTAACACTTGATTTTTATTCAAAATTAGCATTCGTCAACTTTGCTTTATTTGATTGATAAGCATCATTTGAGTAATTTTTTCTTAATTCAATTCTGCATTCAGTATCAATTTTTACTTTTTTAATATCGACTGAACAATCATCATTTTTACATATTTCGACATGTGCCATATATTTATATAATTGATTATTAATTTCTTCTGAATCTAAGTCTACTCCACCTCTTACTATAAACTGATTTTCCAAACAATTTAGCTTAGAAATAGGAAATGCATTTTTTTCAGAAATTTCTTTTAAAGAAGAATAACTTGCAACAAAACCTTGGTATATTTTTTCTCCACTATACATAGATTGGAAATATTTAAATTTCCAAAATTAATATCGGTAGATTGAGAATCTATGTTTTTAGAAGTACAACCAAATAATAAAATATCCATACACATGATAAAAACTTCATTTTATTTGAACCTTTTTTAATTCGGCTTGCAATATTTGCTCTGGTGATTTAGAAAAGAATCATGGCAGTATTTTATCGACAAACGGGATTTTTGCTTTCGATGCAGTTGGCATCGACTTTGTTGCCAAAGAATATTCATCCTTAGCAACTACCGCTGCTGCTCAATACAAAACCACTAACTTACTGGCTCATAGTCTTGCTGACTCAAATGTTTATGTGAGCTAAGGATTGTAAATGGTTTTGTAGATGAAACACCTGAAGCTAAAGATAAAACTTATACGATCCATCCAGAAACGGTTGCGGAACAGTTCTGGTACTTACATCAACATAAACAAGAAACTGTTTCTCTTTGTGGTGAAGCAATTCAAGCTGCTTAAATAATTTCTTATGAGAGAAGAAGCGTAATCAATTACGCTTCTTACAGCTTATTGCACATAAGGCCAAATATCTGGGTCTATATAGCTCTCATCAATATGGTAACCCTCTTTTTTCATATTATTTTCTTCAGTTTTACGGGCTTTCTTATTATTGGCAACTTCAGTTTCAAATGCTTGCTTTAACTGCTCTGAATTCATCTTATCTGTATCAGATATAGCATTTCGTCCTGCATATTTAAAGTTCTCAAAGCTGTACCTCACCATATACTGTTCTTTTTTATCATCTTTATAAGTCTGTCGAAGACTAATACCCAACTCCACATCCCCATTATATAAATTAAATACCAACCTATTTGTTTTCGAAAGAACATCCTGCCATTCTTTAAAACTTAAGATATAAGTTGGGTCTATAACCTCACCCATGGTTTCAGTCATATGCTTTAGATTATCTTGTTTATCAATTCGAGCACTAAAAGGTAAAAAAATACTGCTTCCATTGTTTGTCATTAATCTGATGTACTAATTTAGTATAAGCAGTATAAGCCTCTTGGCTCGTAGTATATTCATTTGGATGCAAGCTAGCATTAATGTCCATGATTTGAATACCATCATTGCTTCGTCGAGCTACTTGGTGTACCTAACACACTGATTACATTTTCAATTTCTAAATTACTCTTTTCACTAAATACACGCACTCGACCTAGTTTTGGTGGAGTCCAATCTAATGATAAAAAAATTCATCCCTGCAGGTTGACGATCAACTGTGTAGTACTATTTTTACTAAAATCTTGCATGCCTTGTTCACCAAAATGAAGGGCTATTACATCTTGATTTTGGTTCATCGACTTATTTCCTTGGGTAGTATTATTTGCGGGCTTACAAGAGGTTAAAAAGATGCATGTAATAATGCAGATAAATAAATATAAATAGTTTTTCATAATAAGTTTCCAGCTTTGTCTAGCATCACACCTTCCCTTCATTACTACTTGAATGTATTTTAAAATCGGCTTTGCTATTTCCCCATTTAGAAATGGTTTCAATTCTTGTTGTAAAAATGGCCGACCTTTTTCATCAAGCATTAAACGGTGATATTTTTCAGCTGCCTTACCAATCCATTTCATACGACTATCATAATCTTCAGCAATCGTACCCTTGAGAGGAGCAATGTAAACATCCTCTTTTAATTCTACTAATTGATCAGCTTTACTACCTGTATAATTACCAAACCAATTCTTTTTTACCGCGTCTACACTATAATCACTTGATAGAACAAGTGTGGCATCTGGCATACCTATAAACCAACGTTGCATCCAGGCACCGAATTTAACTGAGCAATTTTCCCAAACAACGACTTGAAGAATATTGTGTTGTTCCTGTACCGCAATAGCCATCAAATGATCGAATAGATTTTGACTCGCTTTTCTATATTTACTTTTCTCATCACCTCCACTCAAAAAAGCTTTCTCAATGGCAGGTAATAGAGTAAAAGCATTATTAATTTCTTTCGTCACCTTTAAATTTTTAATACTAGGTAAACACGATGACCATGGCAAATTCATTAATGCAGGCTTAACAAATTTGAAAGTACTAGTATCTCGCGTACCTTTAACAACTCTTAAAAGATTCTGAGATGCACTCCAAGCTAAATGCCAAGGAGCAATATCCATAAACAACCATAAATTGCCACGAGCAAAAAGATTTATAGCCTCTTGTACACCGACATTATAGCCAAGCAGACTCCCCCAATGCTTGAATATAGTTGCAACTGTTTTTGAGGCAAAAGCTCCTAAGCCCATCCAATAATATCGCCCCAAAAGGTTCTTATTCCCACCGAGCTCTATTTCTAAAATATTTTGGCATATACAGAGGCAATTCTTCTTGCTCTTGCCTCATATCCTGGCTCAAGTTTATAGTTATTCGCTCTTTGTAAATTAGATAATCTCTTGATCGCTTCTTGCTGATATATTCCCAAAATGTCAAACAGTCACAGTGAGCATCCTTACAACTATGTTCACTTATGTTCGTTTTACTGTTCCAATCTAAACTGTTAGACATTTTTACTTCCTTGCGCTGGATCTACCCAAACTTCGGCTTCATCTACTGTTTCTAGATCCAACCATAACAAATCGAGCTTAAGCCCCTGTTCTTTAGGGCTATGTATTTCTTTGGTTTGACCTTTCTTATCTGAGTTAGCAAAAATTTCTTTACCTTCAGAAGATATCTTGTAATCAACAAATGAAAGTGGTTCACCTGAAGGTAATAACATCTTGAACCTCTCATTATAGGCTTCATAAGCAGGTAACCCTTGAAGGTTCATGCCTACTTCAGCTCCTCCTTTAAACAAATGCTGTCCAGCCTTCACCTCAAACTTGCCGCTCGTAGTCATAAAAATGCCCGAACCGGTAATTTTGACTTGAGAGCCGCCTGCGGTGAGTACAATTTCTTTGGCTGCTGTGGCCTCAATTTTGTCTTCTGTCGAAATCACCTGCACAGCTTTACGGGCAATTAAATCTGCTCCGTCACCTTGAGCCTGTATCTCAACTTTGCCTTTACCTGCATAAAGTCTTGCACCTTCTTGAGCAGCAAAAAGGCTGATTTTATTTTGGGCATGTGCAATCAAGTTCTTTTGAGTAGACAGATTAATGCTGTCCCCAGCAGTTTGGTTTAGCTGCCCATCTGCACTTAAGTGAATGTCTTCGTTACTGCCTCAATGCAACACTATTTGGGCTCGCCAACAACATAATCGCCTCTTTAAAGGTTTTAGCTTTTGCGTTGTCTTGCTGCTCGAGTTTTTCAATAAAGGATTTTAAGTTTTCTAAATTTTCTAACGGATCAGTTTGCTGATTTTTGGCAACTTCACTGAGTGCTTTGGCATTGTTGAGGCCGCCTTCTATTTGTTGTTTGGCCTCATTTGCATCGAGGTGTACACCTTGAGCTTGATCCTGTTTGTGAGTACTAACGAGTAAGCCACTGCCAGCTCTTACCCGCGCCCCATTGGTCTGTTCGTAGTTCAAAACCTTCACCTCGGCCATCACTTTCCGCCTTGTCTTTGGGATGGCTTAAGTTACCCAAGTTGAGCTGGCTTGCCGCATGGCTACTCTGTAGCTGGGCACTGATCTGGCCTGTAGTATCATCAAAACGTAGTTGGTTAAAGCCTTTACCGTCGACTTCTTCTGAGCGGATGCCGCTAAGTTTTTTAGTATCAGGTAATTGACCTTTCTGATCAAACTGGGTTGGGTGGCGTTCAGCTTCATGAATACGGCCCACCACAAACGGGCGGTCAATGTTGCCGTCAAAGAAGTCGATGACCACGATCTCACCGACACGTGGCAAGAAGCGTGCGCCATAGCCTGCACCTGCCCAAGGGGTGAGTACATCGACCCAAGCCGAGTCGGTGTCATTGTCGTTACTTCCCGCTCCACCGTCATGGCTATGATCATCTGTTCGGGTAAACAAGAAGCGGACTTTAATGCGTCCCCACTGGTCGACATGGATGCTTTCGCCTTCCAGCCCCACTACTCTAGCGCGCTGTGGGTAAGCTGCTGGTCGGTGTTCTAGTGGGTTATATTCAGGGACAGCTTTAATGTTACGTCGAACGACATTTAGCTCAGCATAGTGGCGCTGCTCAGGGTTTTGGCTATCGAGTTGAACTGCCTTGAGCTTGTCTTTTGGTAATAGTCGCTCAAGTTGCTGTTGTAATTCTTTTGGTAAATTATTCTGGTTGTAGTAGTGCTTGCTTAAAATTAAGAATTCTTTATCGGCACTGTCATGTTGGTCGAGTTCTGGGTGGTCATTGAGTTCAAACCAATAACCGACCCGTGCATCACGAACGTTCCCTGACACTGTAAATTGTTTAGAGCTCAGGTGATGGTAAGCATTGATATGCTGGTTAAGTTGTTCAATCTGGCTATTACCTGAAGCGGTTGCTTGGTCTTCGCCTTTTAAGTCCTGCATCCACGCTGGGCTAACATGCCATGCATCTTCAAGGTTTAAGCTAGCATTGTCATAGTGTTCACTGTGCTTTTGCGTGCCTTGTACACTGCCGCTGCCTTCTTCTTGTTGTAGGGCATCGGCTTGCCAGCGTTGCACATGAACAGAAGTCGGTTGTAAGCGGCGTTCAGCCGTGACTTGGGTAATGGTGTCGAACTGTTCTGTCGCACTGCTGCGTTGGTAGCGGAGACTACGGCGTTCAAGCGCCTGATAATTTTGGTTATCGTCAATTAAACGTAACACTTGTGGCTGAATGGAAGTATTTGGGTCAGCGACCAAAAGTTGTGATTCATCGACCAGCCAGTTAATGCCTTCGCTACGCCATAAACGGGTTAAAAAGTCATAATCGCTTTCGTTTGACTGCATCACAAATGGACGCACATCGTAGTCTTTAGTTAAGCCTGCTGTGTCGAGTGTTAAGCTTGAAGCAAATAACGGGCTTTTCCCCTGCCATTCTTTAAACAGAATTTCGCTAATATCACGCACGCTTTTGTTCATAAACACGCGGCTATTGCGGCGTTTATGCCAGAGTGCAGTTGGGTCTTTTAAGGTGAGGTTATAAATGGTGAGTGAGCCGTCGCTTTGCCCTTGGCTGGCTTCTGTAATAATGCCCGTGGTTCTAAAGAACTGGCCTGTGTCTGTCACCTGATCGACGGCAACCTGACAGCCAATAAATTGTTTTAATGCAATGTGCGCGTTTGTCGATAGACACAGTAATTCAGCAACGCTACCTTGATTGAGGGTATGTTCACCCTCAATGCGTTGCAAGAAAACTTGCTGATTTAAAGACGGATTTGAGAATTGGATATGAACAGCGCGATTTTGTGAAACAAGGCCTAAACGCTCCAATATACTCGACACACTCATCTGCATTTTTATTATCAATCAAACTTATATTTAGGCCGCATTTTAATTAAAAAAAGACTAATCTGTCTATCTATACTCATTTTCAAAATGTAACTAGTCTAAATATGCAGTTTTAGGTTAATTTTTTATTAAATAGGTATTTAAACCGTAAAATCAGATCATTTTAAAATGCTATAAACCACCCAAATAAATTCAATATTTTTCTTTTATATTCAAATAGATATTTAAGAAAGCAACCACTCAAATTAATAAAATTCAGGATGAGATATGAAAATAAAAAAGTCTGCTTTTTATATATTTACGGTGATTTTCTCACTTCATTCTTCAGCATTTGCTGAACCAAGTGTGGCCGATATTCAATATCGTGCAGAACAAGGGCAATCCGTTGCTCAATATCATTTGGGGATGATGCTTTTAAGTGGCGAACAAGGCGTTGTTAAAAATTATGAGCAAGCGTTTAAATGGCTAACTGTGGCTGATCAAAATGGAAGTATGGGGGCAAAATATAGTTTAGGGATGATGTATTACACAGGCACGGGCGTCGAAAAAGATGCCAAGCGCGCTTTTGATTATTTTACGAAGGCCGCGGCCAAGGACCATGCAAAAGCGCAATATAACTTAGGGGTGCTATATGACAGAGGTGAAGGAACCGCGCAAGATTATGGAAAGGCGTTTGAGTGGTTCAGTCGTGCTGCCAAGCAAGGCTACCCGCCCGCAGAATATAATTTAGCTCATCTATATAAAAAAGGTCACGGCGTCTCACAAAGCGATGAGCAAGCACTTAAGTGGTACACCAAAGCGGCTGAGCACAATGAAAGCGATGCTCAGTACAACTTGGCCCAGATGTATTTAAATGGTGAAGGCACGCCGAAAAACCTACAACTGGCAAAGAAATGGTTTCAGCAAGCTGCAGATGCAGGCGATGTAGATGCGAAAGAAATGCTTAAAAGTTTAGAATAAGGCAGCCATCTCTATAATATTTTATTTATAAGATGATGAATCTCTATTATTAACAATATTACACTTACAACTTATTTTATTACTTATTTTTTCTAATTAAATTTAAATATTAATTCTATTATTTTAAAAATACATTTAGTTTTATTATTAAATCAAAAATATTTTAAATATTAAATTGACGTAATTAAAATCACCGATTATTATCTCGTTGCTGGCCTACATTGCCAGACGGTTTTGACAGACCGTAACTCGTAGCGGGTTATAGTTCTACTATAATTCGTTAGACCCTTGCGTCCCCTTTTCTTTGCGGTAGGATGATCTGACCCCATAAAGTTGGACAGTTAGTTAAGCAGTTTTTAAAAACTGGTTTCTATATTGTACAGGGGATAAACCTTGTAGCTTCACCTTGATTCTCTCATGATTATAATAATGAATGTACTCTCGTATAGTTTTCTCTAACTCATCAGTTGATTGAAATTTTTCACCATGAAAGCACTCCGATTTTAATATTCCAAAGAAGCTTTCTATTACAGCATTATCTAAGCAATTTCCTTTACGAGACATACTTTGAATTAAACCATGTTGCTTTAATTGCTGTTGATAATGAGCCATTTGATATTGCCATCCTTGATCTGAATGGAGAATTGGTTTCTCATGTCGCTTAAGTTTAGCTAAAGCATGAATGAGCATATCTTTCACTAACTCATAATTGAGTTTACGTTGGATCCGGAAGGTAATAATTTCCCCATTAAATAAATCTATAATTGGTGATAGATAAAGTTTTTCACCGTTAACATTAAATTCCGTCACATCAGTTGCCCATTTCTGGTTGGGACGGTTCGCTTTAAATTGCCGTTGCATAATGTTATCGGCCACCATCCCGACACAACCACTTTTATATGAGCGATATTTTAGTGCTCTGATACGTGATTTAAGTCCCATAGTTTTCATAAGACGATATACACATTTATGGTTGATTATTATTCCTGTACTTTTCAGAGCAAGAGTAATTCTACGATAGCCATAGCATCCCTTATGCTTGTGATATATGGACTTGATCTGCTGTTTTAACTCAGTATATTTATCCTTAGAGCGTACAGCTTTCATGTGATAGAAATAAGTACTACGAGCGATCTTGGCAATACTGAGTAAGAGCTTTAATGGATAAATTTGCCTTAATTCTGAAATAACTTGAACACTGTCTGCAGTAGAAATTGAATTTAGGTACGTTGCTTCAGTTTTAAGGCTTTTAGCTTTTTTAAAAAGGCAACCTCTGCTCGTAAAGCGGTCACTTCATCAATGAGCTCCTGCTGAGATTTATCTTTGTCATCTTTTACAGACTTGGTTATTTTAGTTTTATCTTGTTTAAGCATATTGGTATAAATCCTCGTGGTATTAAACCCAGCAATCCCTTCTTTATGATACTGAGCTAGCCACCTTCTTAAAATTGACGTCCCGCTCAGATTTAACCGTCTTCTAACTTCTCTTACCGGTATCTTATCAAGAAGCATTTGTACAGCCTTGATTTTAAATTCGGAAGAGTAGTAGGTTTTTTTAGTTTTAACATTCAGGCCATCTTCACCTTGTGCCTTATAGTTTTCAATCCATAAGCGGATGGTTTGGAGATCTACATTAAATTCTTGTGAAAGGATTTTATATCCTTTACTTCCCTCTAAATAAGCTTGAATGACTTTTAATTTTAACTCTTTTGAATGCTTCGGAATTGGCATAGAGCACACCTCATAAGTTTTAAAAGTCTAACTTATGGGGTGCAGTTCAGGACGGGAGGGGGACGCCCCGTGCGTGCTGGTTCTACGAGTCCAGTCTGTCAACCCCCTTTCGTTCTACCACCATAAATTAATTCGCGGTAATCTGGTGGTAGGACTCCATAAATTATAAGGAGTTGACCATGACATTTTTCAAACTTATTCCCTCTCCTGCTTAATCATTTTATTTATTTAAAATTTGGTTTTTCTACACCCATTTTTTAAATAAATTATCTTTATTTTAAAAATTTAATTATTTTATTTTCCTATGTACATGGGAGGGTTAATTATTACCTAAAAAATTATTTTAAAATTTAAACCAATTATATTTTCATTCTACTCATAGATATAAATCATTATGAGAATAATATGACAGTTTATAAACCTATTTTGGCTTTAAGTTTCATTCTAGGTAGTGTGGGTGTTTCGGGTTGCAACCGACACACTCAGCAGGAGTTTGAAAAAATTTGCCTGTCAGGTGGGCACCCCCAAGCCAGTTGCGACTGTATTTACCAGCGACTTGAACAAACTTACTCCCCTAAGCTGATGCAGCGCCTAGAACATGTCAGTTTGCAAAGTCCTGTTCTCCCACAGGACTTTGCCCCTACTTTTTTCAGCGTCATGCAACGGTGTGACAAAAGTAGTCTGGGCTAAGCATTTGGCTTAGCCCCTTTATCTCTGTGTTGCAATGGTTTCTTACTTTAAATCAGCGCAAAAGATTAAAGCCTGTTGTGGCACAGAGGCCTAAAGTTGTTTGGTTAGTTGAGCTTGTATTTAGATTTAATAAATTCAAATAATTCTTTAAAAAGAGGATGCCATTCTTCTGTTGGAGGACTCAAAAAAGAGTGCCAGAAAAAATCGAAAGTTAATCCATTATCGTCTTCACAAAAATGTGACCAAGTGTCGTGTAAAGCCTCATCTGTACTACACACAAAAACATGCCAGTCAGGCCCTGCCTCTGAAGGAATATGTTTGCCTAGATATGATTGAATTTGAGCACTCTTTATTCCAGACTCTTCATAAAGCTCACGTAAAGCTGCATGTTCTAACTGTTCTTGGTGTTCCACAGTACCTTTAACGATTTGAATTCCAGCTAATGGATGTCTAAATACTAAAATTTCCAAGTTATTATTTATTTCCCTAAATACCACAGGAACCACTTTTTCTATTAAAGCCATGATCATTTTCTTCTTTAAATTTAATGACATATTATAAAGTTTAGTAAAATCACATCAACTTTATAACCAATCAAGTTATTCTTTGCTTACATTAGATTTTTGAACATTTATTACAATGAACTATACATGGGATGAATTTGAGCAAAGACTCATAACCTATAGAGATGTAACTATTGATCTTGTAAGAATCTTAGATACGTATGAGCTTAAAATAAAAGAACTTCTTCAACAAATTCAACTATTAACTTATGAAGATTCTCTACCTATATTTAATCAGTTATATGAAATACAGGCTTATTTAGCTACTGCCAAGTTTCGCTATGATCTCGACTTAAACGAGGCTTTAGATATATTTGTTTATCATTTCGATAGAGATGATAAAGAGTGTATAAGCCAATATTGGTATCAAAAATTCAAGCAAAACAAGGATATTCTTTGGCCTTTACCCCAAGACGAATAGTTTCTTGTACGTTTTAACCTACAAACTTTTAGGGATTTTGCGGATTGGCGACTTCCCGCTTTTTTCCTATGATGAGTTCATACAGGAACAGGATGTTCCGGAACACAAAACAACAATAATAGGTTCATGCACTAGGAGCGTGAGATACGACAGGAGTCATATCTAGCAACCAAATACGAAAAAGCCCAACAGGATGTTGGGTTTTTTTATATCTGAATATTAAAAAAATTTTAGGGTTTCCAAAATTTATCTATTCACCAATAATGTGTGCATTCTTTTTAAAATCATTAAAATATTTAAAAGAATATTTATAAGCATAAAAACAATAAGAGGTTTCAGAATAAAACCATGCAGGATATAAATATATTTTATCGATGAATACAAAAGGCACAAACTAACAAGAGCAATTGAGCAGAATACTGAATAACTAATGTTATAGTATAACTCCTCCAATAAAGTTTTTTTCGTAGGGAATAGAGGATCAACACCTTTACCTTTTTCTTCCGCTATCTCTTTTCTGTCTTCTAACTTTTGTTCTTGATCAAAAACTAAAACTAAAACTGATAAAAGCAATGCTGAAAAGATAGAGCCTAAATTGACCAGTAAAGAAATGATTTCTTTATTTTGAAGAGGAACAAAAATAATAGCTATAGACAGAGTGATAGGAAGTATAACAAAGATGAGCAACTCTAAAAAACCAATTTTATTATTACTGGTTTGACGCAGAGTCCTAAAATGACCAAATACGATGTCACATATATTAATACGGCTACTCATCGTTTACATCCTTAAGGTTTATATAAACTGCTTGTAAGTTCTTGATCTACTTCTTTAAACCATGTATCTAAAGCGTTGAGTGTAGGCAATCCTCCAGATAATTCTATATCATCTGGCGCTTCAATCTCACATAATGCTGTTGTCCTTTTACGTCCAACTGTAAATGTTCTATTTTTTCCATCTAAATTAACAACTGTCTTAACTTGCTGACAATCTTCTTCCCATACCTCTACTGCTTTAAACTGATCAGTATTTTTATTTAAAAAATTCTTCAACGCTCCAAAGTTTCCTTTCTTAGGTTTAACAGTTAAAGCTGTTTCAATATCTTCTTTATGTCCAAGTTTAGAGATTCTTTCTGATTTATCTTCTATACCTGTAAATTTTGTTAGTTTAATTTCTTTTACCTGAGCATTCTTCCATTTCTCAAAAGATTTATCATCAGTTAAAGAGTTAAATTGTAGGTTTTAAGCCACTTTTATCTTTCCAATATTTAGATAATATATTAAAAATTAGAGTCTTAGGGCTAGAACCTTTATAGACTTGAAATAAAGCCAAACCTTCATTGTACGAAACAGGAATTTTCAAATAAAAATAATAATTTATGAGCTCAGCATTTTTCTCTGTTTTAGCATAATCTACTAATCCAGTTTCAATATTGATAATATCTGATTTTAAGCCATAGTTTCCTTGTTGTAGAAAGCCTTTAATTGTTCTATCTTTATCATCTGTTTACAAGATTTAGAATTCTAAAAATTTTCTTTTCATTTTCTATAATATGAAAATCACTGCCCTGTTTAACAAAAAATTCCTTAAATATTTGATACAAATCAAATCTCCCTCCTATTTTATCTAAAGGAGGATATGCATTATGTAGTCTAAAATAGTCAGGATCATAAGTTCTTATAGTATAAGGGGCTAGTGAATGCATTTTAAATTTCAAAATAATGGGTTAAATATATTTTTACATACATTTTATATTATGAAAATCTTTTATCTCTACTGAAGCCTAAAAATATATTCATAGAGTTTAAAGTTATTTATTAATATGACATAGACCTTCTTTTTATAGCACATCTAATGTACCCCTATCACAATTATCAAAATTACCTAAGCCACTTTTCAATGTACGTTTTAACCTACAAGCTTTTTAGGGATTTTGCGGATTGGCGACTTACCGCTTTTTTCCTATGATGAGTTCATACAGGAACAGGATGTTCCGGAACACAAACAACAATAATAGGTTCATGCATCAGGACGTGAGATACGACAGGAGTCATATCTAGCAACCAAATACGAAAAAGCCCAACAGGACGTTGGGCTTTTTTTATGCTCATTTAAAAGTGATGTTTGCGCTCACCTATAGCGGGCTATGTGCCTGTTCTTGCTTTTTATGACGTATCCAACGTATTGCCAAAATAACAGCAATAACCACCACAATCGCAACAAGCGCCGGAACTAACAAAGCTGAAACCGAAAGTAAAATTGCTCCAATCCACTCCCCTGTAAGCAACAACAAAATTCCCTAAGCGCCTGTGGTTGCAGTTGAAACACCACGTGCAGCGACTGTACTCATTTGCACCACGCCTGCCGTACCACCTCCCACAATAATCGCTGCCGCCCAACTGGCAAACTGAGACATTTCTCCGCTGCAACCGCCATTGTCGCTAATGTACCCGCAATCATCGCCGCAGGAGTCGCGACTGTGTCTAAGGCATTATCGACCCACGGAATATAGTAAGCTGCAACTTCACACACCGTTGCCACACCTAAAGCTAAACACACCGATGGCAGAGCTAACCATTCAAGCCTTTTGATGGCTCGAACCATCCCATCATGGTGGCAATGCTCATGACCAGTAGCGGCACAAACACACGAAAACCGCAGGCAGCGCTCAGGCCCACACCAATACATAAACCCAATATCGTTTCCATAACCGGTTTCCTTTTGCATGCCCATCGCGGGTCTTGTTATGTAAGTCTTATTTTAAACTAACAAAAAGCCCATCGGGTGACAGGGCTTTTTGTTAAATGCTGAACGCAAATATTATTTCATTCTTAACGTTTAAATTGTGTGCAGTAGCATTTCGTGCAAGGTGGTAAAGGTCGGTATTAATTTCTAAAAACACTCTATGTCCACACTGAGCACAGAAATAGAAGCCTGTTCCGGGTTTTTCGGCCAGCTGTTACCATGATTACATTCCTATAATCGTATATATATTAAACAGGAATATAACCCCACTTAAAGTGAATGTCAATTGTCCATTTCGCCCGATGATGATGGCATAAATGCAAAAAATGTTATTTGTACGATTTATCTTACACAGATTTAGGGATTTAGCGGATTGGACATCCTGCTTTTTTCCTAATATGAATTCATACAGGAACAGGATGTTCCGGAACATAAAACAACAATAATAGGTTCATGCATCAGGATCGTGAGATACGACAGGAGTCATATCTAGCAACCAAATACGAAAAAGCCCGACAGGATGTCGGGCTTTTTTTATTATAAATATTTATGGTTATTACAACACATGCTTAATAAAATTTAATTAGGAATTCCTTTGCGTATAGAATTTAAAAACCAGTTTCTAATGCTAGTTATAAATGCCCATACATCTTCTTCTTTAGGTTTAATATAGCTATGAGAAGAGGGATCCTCTCCCATTGCCTCAAAAATTCCTATCAACCAATTTGGTCCATGGCCGCTTATATTCAACTCTTTTAACCAAGACTCGAGTTCGCCATAAGGAACTACAAATAATCCATATTCTGCAAGTTTTTCAAAAAGATTTGAAAGTGCTTCTCTATCTGATCCCGTTAAAATGTTTATCCCACCATCTCTTTTCATGTTTTGACCAGATTGATCAAATTTTTGCTTAATGGCCTGTCTAGTATGAGCCAAAGCATTTTTCTCGAGCTCTGGAAGGTAGCCACTTTCTAAAAACTCCCCCCAAACACTTCCACCTTCCTTAAGTATATCTATATCAACTATACCTGCGACTGGAATACCCAACTCACGTAAAGGCTTAATAATAGTTTTAACAGTTTGTTTATTTTGAGCATTCAGAAATAAACAATTAGGAATTCCAAAATCAGTAAATTTTAAAAGCCTATCATTAATCTCCTGATAAAACGCACGATCAGCATCTGACTCTGTAACAATTACAAACTCATAAAATAGACCGCTTAATACACCAGTTGAACGTAATAACGGGTTTCGCATCAATCTCAAAATATCTTCATTTGGTAGAATTCGAGAAGTAGCAACATTATCGCGATAAGTTAAACGAACTATATTTACTGGTGCACCTGATTGGATACACCCCATAATAAAATTAGGACTATGAGTTGCAACAAATAAGCGCTTTTCAGAATGAGACATAATCCCAGCAACTTCTTTGCCCAATTTAAATGCTAAGGAAGGATGTAAAAAAGCTTCTGGTTCATCCATTAAAAGAATAGATGGATCCCCTGCCACCATCTCAGTAACCATCCCAGTGAAAGCCTTAACTCCATCACTCGCATAGTCTATCGGCATTGCATTTTTATGAAAATTGACAGCAGCTTCGTGAATCCCTCTTTCCTCTACTTCATTTTCTGGTTCTCTTGAAGATAGACGTAAAGAAAGATTACCTAAATTAGTAGGATCTATAACTAAATATTGACCAAATGCTTCATGAATAATTCTTCTCACCTCATCCCTTTTTGCATTATCCCTGAACAACACCTGAAAACTTGTATGAGGAGGAGCTTGAAGATTTCCAGCAGGTTGCATATTTACAAGATTAATTCTATTGCTTCCGTTTAGAATCAAAGTACTGTACTTCAAGTATGAATTACAAAATAGGTGAAGTGATGTACTAGGGTTAACTAATGCCACTTTAAGTGACTGCAAATGACTTGCTGCCTCTCACCACTTTTACCAATCAAGATATAATCCTGATGAACCATTTCTCCAATCATTGGTTCTTGTTTAATTTTATTTATAATATTATTAACATTAACTTCTGAGACTGCTTCTAATTCAATATTATCTATTATCTTATTATTTGTATTTTGATTACCACTTATACAAAATTGATGTATTTCTCTAAGAATCTGACTTTTACCTGAATTATTAGGTCCTACAAATACAGTAATTGGTAATGCATTTACTATCATTTGCTCCAAATCTGGTGCTCGACCAAACTTCAATTTAATATTTTTAATCATTTCAATCACTAAAAAATAAAAACCCCATCATCAAGATAGGGCTTTTTTTGAACAATATCAACAATGTTTAACTAAAGTATCAAGCCACTTGACCTTCTAAAAAGTCTTGCGCAAAACGCTGTAATACACCGCCCGCTTCATATACAGAAACTTCTTCTTCTGTATCTAAACGGCAAGTCACAGGCACTTCAAGAATCTCTTCTTTACCATCTGCTGTGGCACGTTCAATCACTAAAGTTAAAGTCGAACGCGGCGCAATATTACCAATTACGCTATAAAGCTCTGTACCATCTAGCTTTAAAGTCTTACGGTTTACACCCGGTTTAAACTCAAGCGGTAACACGCCCATACCCACCAAGTTAGTACGGTGAATACGTTCAAAACCTTCTGCCACAATCGCTTCAACACCTGCAAGGCGTACACCTTTCGCAGCCCAGTCACGGCTTGAACCCTGACCGTAGTCAGCACCCGCAATAATAATTAACGGTTGCTTACGGTTCATGTAGGTTTCAATCGCTTCCCACATACGCATCACTTCGCCTTCCGGCTCTACACGCGCTTTTGAACCTTGCTTAATGGTACCGTCTGAACGCACCACCATTTCGTTATACAGTTTCGGGTTGGCAAATGTTGCACGTTGTGCAGTCAAATGGTCACCACGGTGCGTTGCATATGAGTTGAAGTCTTCTTCTGGTACGCCCATTTTGTGAAGGTATTCACCCGCAGCCGAGTCCATCAAAATCGCATTTGAAGGCGACAAGTGGTCGGTAGTGATGTTGTCACCCAAAATCGCAAGTGGACGCATGTTCGCTAAAGTACGTGGTGCAGCCAACGCCCCTTCCCAGTAAGGCGGACGGCGGATGTAAGTACTTTGTGGACGCCAGTCGTAAAGTGGGCTTTTCGCTTGCTCAACTTCGCCCAAGTCAAACATTGGAATGTAGACTTTACGGAACTGTTCAGGTTTCACGGCTTCTTTAACTAACGCATCAATTTCAGCGTCAGATGGCCAGATGTCTTTCAGGTAAATCGGGTTACCTTCTTTGTCATGACCTAACGCATCTTTTTCGATGTCAAAACGAATCGTGCCCGCAATTGCATATGCCACCACAAGCGGTGGAGATGCCAAGAACGCTTGTTTTGCATAAGGATGGATACGGCCATCGAAGTTACGGTTACCAGAGAGTACTGCTGTTGCGTACAAGTCACGGTCAATAATTTCTTGTTGAATGACTGGATCTAATGCACCAGACATACCATTACAAGTCGTACAAGCGTAAGCCACAATACCAAAACCAAGTTGTTCCAAGTCTTTTAGAACACCTGCTTCTTCAAGGTAAAGTGCAGCCGCTTTTGAACCCGGTGCAAATGATGATTTCACCCAAGGTTTACGAACCAAACCTAGCTCATTTGCCTTGCGTGCCAACAAACCTGCCGCCACGGTGTTACGTGGGTTAGAAGTGTTAGTACATGAAGTAATTGCAGCAATAATGATTGCGCCATCTGGCATTAAGCCGTCAGAACGGTTTTCAACAACACCTGCAATACCTTTTTCTTTTAGGTCCGCAGTTGAAACACGTGCATGCGGATTTGATGGACCAGCGATGTTACGCGTTACTGTCGATAGATCAAAACGAAGTACACGTGGGTATTCCGCTTTGGTCATATCAGATGCCCAAAGGCCGATTTCTTTTGCGTATTGTTCAACCAATGCCACTTGAGTATCTTCACGGCCTGTTAGGCGTAAGTAGTCGATTGTGTTTTGGTCGATGTAGAACATCGCAGCCGTAGCGCCATATTCTGGTGTCATGTTCGAAATAGTTGCACGGTCGCCCACAGACATGCTGTCAGCACCTTCACCAAAGAACTCAAGGTAAGCACCCACCACACGCTCTTACGCAAGAACTCAGTTAGAGCCAACACGATATCTGTTGCAGTAATACCTGCCTGACGCTGACCTACAAACTCAACACCAATAATGTCTGGCAGACGCATCCAAGATGCACGGCCCAACATTACGTTTTCAGCTTCTAAGCCACCAACACCCACAGAAATTACGCCCAAAGCGTCTGTATGTGGCGTGTGTGAGTCTGTACCAACGCAAGTATCTGGGAATGCTACGCCATCACGCGCCTGAATCACCGGAGACATTTTCTCTAGGTTAATCTGGTGCATAATGCCGTTCCCCGCAGGGATCACATCGACATTTTTAAATGCGGTTTTAGTCCACTCAATGAAGTGGAAACGGTCTTCGTTACGACGGTCTTCAACAGCACGGTTTTTTGCAAAAGCGTCTGGGTCAGCACCGCCATATTCCACTGCTAAAGAGTGATCGACAATGAGTTGTGTTGGCACAACTGGGTTAACTTTAGATGGGTCACCGCCTTTGTCAGCAATCGCATCACGTAAACCTGCAAGGTCAACCAAAGCTGTTTGACCCAAAATGTCATGACACACCACGCGCGCAGGATACCAAGGAAAGTCCAAGTCCTGACGGCGTTCAATTAACTGCGTTAAATAAGCAGTTAAGTTCTCGGCATCGGCACGGCGTACCAATTGCTCTGCGAGTACTTTAGACGTGTAAGGCAGTTTTTCGTATGCGCCTGGCTGAATATCTTCAACGGCTTGACGCACGTCGTAATATTCAAGCTGGGTACCTGCCAGCGGTTTACGGTATTTTGTGTTCATTAACCACGCTCCGCCAATGGTTTAAATTCGAGGTTTTCAGGGCCTGTGTAGTTCGCGCTTGGACGAATGATCTTGCCGTCTTGACGTTGTTCAATCACGTGCGCTGACCAACCTGCTGTACGTGCAATCACGAACAATGGTGTGAACATTGCAGTTGGAACACCCATTAAGTGGTAGCTCACCGCACTGAACCAGTCGAGGTTCGGGAACATGTTTTTCACTTCTTTCATCACTGCTTCTAAACGCTCAGCGATGAGGTACATTTTGGTGTTCTCTTGTGCTTGTGCCAAGTCATGCGCAACTTTCTTGATCACTTCGTTACGTGGGTCAGAAACTGTATATACAGGGTGACCAAAACCGATCACCACTTCTTTATTTTCAACACGTTTACGAATGTCAGCTTCTGCTTCGTCTGCGTTGTCGTAACGTTGTTGAATCACGAATGCAACTTCGTTTGCACCACCGTGCTTAGGTCCGCGAAGCGCACCAATACCGCCTGTAATTGCCGAGTACATGTCAGAACCTGTACCTGCAACCACGCGTGAGGTAAATGTAGATGCGTTAAACTCATGCTCAGCATACAAAATAAGAGATGTATGCATTGCTTGAATCCACTCTTCAGATGGTTTTTCGCCATGCAATAAATGTAAGAAATGCGCTGCAATCGAGTCGTCATCCGTTTCAACTTCAATGCGACGGCCGTTATTGCTGAAGTGATACCAATAAAGCAGCATTGAACCTAAGCTTGCCATTAATTTGTCAGCAATATCTTTTGCGCCCGCTTCATTGTGGTCTTCGTGTTCTGGCGTTAAGCAACCTAGAACTGAAACACCTGTACGCATCACGTCCATTGGGTGTGCAGACGGTGGTAATTGTTCAAGTGCAGTTTTAAGTGCTGCAGGTAAGCCACGAAGTGCTTTTAATTTTGCTTTATACGCTTTGAGTTCAGCTTTGTTTGGTAATTTGCCATGTACGAGCAAGTGAGCAACTTCTTCAAACTGGCTACCTGCTGCAAGGTCAAGAATGTCATAGCCACGATAGTGCAAGTCGTTACCGCTACGTCCTACGGTACACAGTGCTGTGTTGCCTGCAACTTGTCCGCTAAGTGCAACTGATTTTTTTGGTTTGAAGCCTGTTGTTGTTTCATTTGAGCTCATAAGATTGTCCTTTCCTATCTATTTAAATTATTTGGGAAACACGGCATATGTACCGTGTTTTACTTCTTATTTCTTTTTAGCAAATGCGTTGTCTAAGTAGTCTTCAAACGCATAGTAGTTAATGCGTTCATATAACTCTTTACGCGTTTGCATAATATCAACCACGTTCTTCTGTGTACCTTCTTTACGTAAGGTTTCATATACAGTTTCGGCTGCTTTGTTCATGGCACGGAAAGCAGAAAGCGGATAAAGCGCAAGGCTTACATCGGCAGATGCCAACTCTTCAGTGGTAAACAGTGGTGTAGAACCGAACTCTGTGATATTTGCCAAAATTGGTGCACCAGTCTTCTGAGCAAATTGCTTGTACATATCAAGCTCAGTGATTGCTTCAGGGAACAACATGTCTGCACCCGCTTCAATGTAAGCACCCGCACGGTCAATTGCAGCTTGTAAGCCATCTACTGCCAATGCGTCGGTACGAGCCATAATCACGAAGCTGTCATCACCACGCGCATCGACCGCAGCTTTAATACGGTCAACCATTTCTTCTTGAGTCACAATGGCTTTGTTCGGACGGTGACCACAACGTTTTGCGCCCACCTGGTCTTCAATGTGCATTGCCGCAGCACCAAACTTGATGAGTGCTTTTGTAGTACGAGCAATGTTAAATGCAGAAGCACCAAAACCAGTGTCGGCATCAACTAATAATGGAAGATCACAGACATCGGTAATACGGCGTACATCAGTCAACACATCATCAAGGTTACTAATTCCCAAATCAGGTAAGCCTAAAGAACCAGCGGCTACACCACCACCTGATAAGTAAATCGCTTTATAACCTGCACGTTTTGCCAAAAGTGCATGATTGGCGTTAATGGTTCCAACCACTTGTAATGGCTTTTCTTGGGCTACTGCATCGCGAAATAGCTGACCTGCGGATTGTTTAGCCATTGTTATGTTCTCCTTGTGCTTGTAGCAGTGTTTGCTCAATAATTTTGTAAGAAGCATTGATATGTCGATGCATGAGCAGCTCGGCAAGTTCACCATCGCCTTCTGCAATTGCATCTAAAATACGGATATGTTCGTCCCAAGCTTTGCTCGGTCGATCGGGTGTGTTTGAAAACTGAATTCGGTACATACGGATAAGGTGATAAAGCTCATCGCATAGCATTTTTTCTAGGGTTTTATTGCCACTACTTTTGATAATGCAGTAGTGAAAATCGTCCTGCCCTTCTTGCAAGTAATATCCTTTACCTGCTTTAAAGTTTTCATCTTCGGCATGCATACGCAAAACATCACGTAGTGCCAAGATTTGCTTTTTATCAATATGCTGTGCAGCAAGTTTGCAAGCCAAACCTTCTAAAGACGCGCGAATCTGGTAAAGCTCTTTGAACTGTTGCAGTGAGAGCGAAACCACGCGCGCGCCCACATGTGCAGTACGCTCAACCAAACGTTGGCCTTCAAGGCGATGAATCGCTTCGCGCAGAGGCCCACGACTAATGCCATAAGTACGTGCCAGCTCAGGCTCAGAAATCTTGCTACCCGCTGGAATTTGACCTAAAACAATCGCCGTCTGTATTTGTTTAAATACATTCTCAGTCAGTGTTCTTCCCTGACTTTGTAATGGCTCTGGTGCGAAGGTCAAATCTTGCATATTGTCGACAATTTTTAATCAATTATGAGTTTTATAGCGGTATGAATGAAAAAAATCAAGGTGATTGTTGACACTTTACAGAACGCATCAGGTCAACTTTTATCGTTTGACCGCTTATTTCACCCTATATTTAGACACTTACACTGCCTACCCATTAGTTATTATAAAACAAAGGTTTAATATAATTTTACCTATCGTTTTATGGCTTTTCTGGTATCAGTTTTAGATAGCTAATCTTTTGTTTCAAACTTTAGTCTACAACCAATGTATTACAGCAAGATTGTAGACAATCTGCTTGAATGAAAGCATGAGTTATAAATTAGTATCTATTTACCGTAATTTCTTTTAAATCTTTTTATCATTTTCATCCAGAAAATATCGATATTAGTGAAATTATCAGGTGCTTCACGGTAGCTTTATTGATACATTATTGAGCATCGACATAGTTGTGGCGTATTTTTCGAGACAGAAAAAACCCAGCACTATGCATATTGTTGAATGAAAGGACTTTTTTGATGTTTCAACATATCCCCCCATACGCAGGCGATCCAATTCTCTCTTTAATGGAACAGTTCAACGCTGATACTCGTTCTGGAAAAGTAAACTTGAGTATTGGTCTTTATTATAACGAAGACAGTATTGTTCCTCAGTTAGAGACCATTATTGAAGCGCAAAAGCGTATCGAGCCTAAAAACGGTAAAACCAAACTTTATTTGCCAATGGAAGGCTTCAAACCTTACCGTGAAGCAATTCAAGCACTTTTATTTGGTGCAAACAGCCCAGCAGTTAAAGCTGGCCGTGCTGTAACCATCCAAACGCTTGGTGGTTCAGGTGCATTGAAAGTTGGTGCAGACTTCTTAAAAACTTATTTCCCAAATTCAGACGTTTGGGTAAGTCAACCAACTTGGGACAACCACGTTGCGATTTTCAATGGCGCTGGTATCAAGACTCATTTCTACCCATATTTCGATAACGAAACACGTGGTGTAGATTTTGACGGTATGCTTTCTACACTTAAAACTTTGCCTGAGCAAAGCATTGTGTTGTTGCACCCATGCTGCCATAACCCAACGGGTGCTGACTTAAACCCAGCGCAATGGGACCAAGTGATTGCAGTATTAAAAGACCGTAACCTTATTCCATTCCTAGACATCGCCTACCAAGGTTTTGGTGACGGTATGGAAGAAGATGCGTATGCAATCCGTGCTTTAGACCAAGCGGGTCTAAACTTCATTGTGAGCAACTCGTTCTCTAAAATCTTCTCTTTATATGGCGAGCGTGTTGGCGGCTTAACTTTCGTATGTGACGATGCAGAAGCTGCTCAGTGCACATTCGGTCAGTTAAAAGCGACTGTACGCCGTATTTACTCTAGCCCTCCTACTACAGGCGCTTGGTTAGTTGATGAAGTGTTAAATGACGCTGAACTTAACCAACAATGGCAAGGTGAAGTGAAAGAGATGCGTGAGCGTATTATTAAAATGCGTAGCATCTTGAAAGATGAACTTACTAAAGCATTACCAGACCGTGACTTTAGCTACCTTATAAACCAAAAAGGTATGTTCAGCTACACAGGTTTAACTGCTGAGCAAGTTGATATCTTGCGTGAAGAATATGCAATCTACTTAGTACGTAGTGGTCGTATTTGTGTAGCAGGTTTAAACATGAACAATGTTTACACTGTTGCTAAAGCAGTTGCTGAAGTGCTTGCTAAATCAGTAGAAGCAGCATAAATCATCTATTAAAAAAGGCGCTTCGGCGCCTTTTTTTATGTCTCAATATTACGATTTAGCCTTGCCCCAATATTTCAGTTTTGAGGTATGTCCAATACCCACATTAAAGCTGTTGGTTGGGTCGAGTTTTTGGTAAAAATTGGCTAAGGCAGGTTTAGCAATGTAGAGATGCCCGACATTATGCTCTGCTGGATATTCAGCACGGCGCGCGTCCAACAACTTCCACATTTGATGTTCCATTTCTAATGGATCATGGCCCTTTTTAAGAATATAGTCCTGATGGAACACATGACAAAAGAAATGCCCATAATAGAGTTTATGGAGAATTTTCTTTTCCATCTCGGCTGGTAGTTGCTCTACCCACTCGCGGTCATTTCGACGTAACGCAATATCAAGCGCCACAATATCTTCAACTTCACTACGGTGCGTATCACGATAACGAATTGCAGCTCCTGCAATCGCAAAACGGTGTAAGAACGCCTTTCGGCCTTCCTCTTCGCTACATACGAAATAGTGACCTGACTGATGCACTGCAAAATATTCTTTTAAAAACTGCTCGGTCTGTGCTTTTGAATTATTTTCGACGCGTAAAACTAAATGATGCTCATAACGATCTCGATATTCGGTCATACGCTTCGGCAAATGACTCGGTAAAAAGAAGGTGATCGCTTGTAAAATATGGTCTGTTAAACCTTTAATTTTAAATCTTTCCAAAAAGCCATCGACTTTATCTTTCATCGCAAAAGCTTTTGGAACATTGGCTGTACCAAACTTTTCAATAAATAAGAAGGTGTCTTTTCCGTACTTTTCACCAATCAGGTAAGCACCTCGGTGAATATACTCACCCGCAATCGGTAGACTTGGCAGTGAGGTCAGTAAATAACGGCGAATCGCTGTTAAATCATCAGCATCATTAGTACCAATATAAAAGACATTACTTTCTACTTTTTCATAGGTATCAAGGCGCACGGCAAACACACAAACTTTACCTGCCGAACCTGAGGCTTCAAACAACCGTGACGGGTCTGCATTAAAACGAGCAGGTGTATCTTCATCAACTTGGGTCACATCATGCGCATAGCGATGGTCCGATGCCTGCTTTTCGCTATCATCTAAAATATCTACGGCTTGATATTGCTGCTTCTCTAAACGAGTTAAAATTTCTTCAGGAGTCGAGCCTAAATTTACCCCTAAGTGGTTCACCAGCTCTAATTGACCAGCAGCATTCACCTGAGCATATAACGCCAGTTCAGTATACGCAGGACCACGGCGTACCAATGCACCGCCCGAGTTATTACAGACACCGCCAAGTACTGATGCACCAATACAGGATGAACCAATCACCGAATGAGGTTCACGATCATAGCCTTTTAAAATTTGCTCTAAATTATCTAAGGTCGCACCCGGCAAACAAATCACTTGCTTACCGTCATGAATGACCTGAATGCCCTTTAAGCGGCGCGTACTCATCACCAAAACAGGACGGTCATAATCATCGCCATATGGGGTTGAACCACCAGTGAGTCCTGTATTTGCCGCCTGCATAATCACAATACAGTCTGCGTCAATCGCAGCTTGGAGTACCTGCCATTGCTCTAGCAATGTGCCCGGCACCACCACAGCAAGCACTTTCCCCTCACCAAAACGACGACCTTGGCGGTACTGACGCGTGCTTTGGTCATCGGTCAAAACATAAGAACGCCCTACAATATTTTGTATGCGTTCGATCACTGCTTGAGGGGAAAATGTTTGCATGATGGTTTCCTTTTGGTCATCCATTTATCAAATTAGACCAACACGACGGAATCTTACCGTTTGTAATTTATAATTTAATTAGCTCATTCCCTAATGTGAATCAGCCCTGTATTTACTATCGTGGTTGGCGGCATGGATGCCGCCTGTTGAGCAACTGTACAAGGAAGTACGGTTTGCTCAACAAAAGGTTTTTGGTTACTTTTGACCTTTCAAAAGTGACAAATGCCTATACGTAAAACATTAGCAAGTTACCAAATTTTGAGGCTGTGCTTATTGCTTCACTTAAAAAGTTATTTCTTAAAAACCTTGTTTCATCGCCTGTACTAAACAATCCTCATTAATATCCGAAATCGACTTAGCACCCGTAAGCGTCATCGCAACACGCATTTCCTTATCAATTAAATCAAGCAAGTTCGACACACCTTGCCCACCTGCTGCTGCCAAGGCATACACAAACGCACGGCCAAGTAAAACTGTATCCGCACCGAGTGCCAACATACGCACCACATCCAGGCCATTACGAATGCCTGAGTCAGCCAAAATCGCTAAATCACCTTTGACGGCATCGGCAATTGCAGGCAATGCACGAGCAGACGACATCACACCATCTAACTGACGACCACCATGATTTGATACCACAATCCCATCTGCACCAAAACGCACGGCATCTTTGGCATCTTCAGGGTCTAAAATACCTTTAATCACCATTGGGCCATCCCAAAACTCACGAATCCACTCAAGATCTTTCCATGAAATTGATGGGTCAAAGTTCGAGCCTAACCAGCCAATATAGTCTTCAAGCCCAGTCGGTTTACCTAAATATTTAGAGATATTACCCAAGTCGTGCGGACGACCCATTAAGCCGACGTTCCATGACCAATGTGGGTGGAACATAGACTGCATATAACGGCGCATCGCAGCATTTGGCCCACTCATACCAGAATGAGCATCACGGTAGCGCGCACCCGGTACAGGCATATCTACAGTAAATACAAGTGTTGAACAACCAGCTGCTTTTGCACGTTCCAAAGCATTACGCATAAATCCACGGTCACGTAATACATAAAGCTGGAACCACATCGGGCGATTAATTGCAGGTGCAACTTCTTCAATCGGACAAACAGAAACCGTTGAAAGCGTAAATGGAATGCCCTTTTTGTCGGCTGCCATCGCTGCCTGCACTTCACCACGGCGCGCATACATGCCTGTTAAACCTACAGGTGCCAACGCAACTGGCATCGACAGCGTTTCGTTAAACAGTTTTGTCTCTAAACTTAACGCTGACATGTCATTGAGCACACGTTGACGCAATGCAATTTCTGACAAATCTTGTACGTTACGCTTAAGGTATATTCCGAATACGCCCCACCATCAATGTAATGAAATAAAAATGGAGGTAAGCGACGCTGTGCCGCAGCACGGTAATCATTGCCAGAAGAAATAATCATTTTGAATCAACTCTATTTAAACGGTTTGCACGTTTCTGGCGAGCTTCATCTTCATCCAGAGAACGCACATGATTAATCACAAATTCAATATGACCGCAGACAGCTTGGCGTGCGGCCTCGGGATCTTTACGATCAATAGCATCCATTACCTCAAAATGCTGCTCGCTCAGCAAGTCACCATTTACGGGTCGTTATAAACTTTTTTACGTCCTAACAAGACGTTGTATTGCAGCAAATCGAACAGACTACGCATCATCTGAATCAGCACCACATTGTGAGATGCTTCAGCAATCGCTAAATGGAATTCAGCATCGGCCACCGCAGCCTGTGCTGAGTCACCTGCATTTTGATGGCGACTAATTTCATTAAAATAATGATGGATTTTGGCGCGGTCTTCAGGGGTTGAGCGTAATGCGGCATACCAAGCAGTGCCACCCTCAAGCAATAACCGCGCCTCTTGCACATCAAAACGGTAGAGTGGATCTTCTTCAATCAAGTTACTAATTGGGTTCACAATGAGTTGCTGTGGCCACTGTTCAGGTAACTGCTGAATATAAGTCCCATCGCCACGGCGGCTAATCAGCACCCCTTGACTATTGAGCTGTTGAATTGCTTCACGCAAAGACGGACGAGAAACTCCTAAGCTAGTTGCAAGCTGGCGTTCGGCAGGGCAAACGGTCACCTTTTTTCATGTGACGCTCTTCAATTAATGCCTGCAATTTCATGACCACTTGATCGGAGATTCTCATCGCGTTTCCTTCACTGGAGTTATGGAATCATCCACGGAACAAGATAAGCCTGAACCGTAATAATGATGCCAACAAAGACAGTGAATATGATGCTATGTTTTACAGTGAAACGGAACAAGTCAGACTCTTTTCCAACTAAGCCTACCGCTGCACAAGCGATAGCAATCGACTGTGGAGAAATCATCTTACCCGTTACACCACCGCTGGTATTAGCAGCGACCAATAACACTTCCGGAATACCAATTTGCTGCGCTGTAGTTGCCTGTAATGCCGAGAACAAAGCGTTTGAAGAGGTATCTGAACCAGTAAGGAACACACCAAGCCAACCCAAAAATGGCGAGAAGAAAGTAAACGCATGACCCGTATGCGATAGAGCCAAAGCCAAAGTTGCAGATAAACCTGAATAGTTCGCAATAAAAGCAAACGCTAACACCATACCAATCGAGTAAATCGGTGTTTTTAACTCATTGAGTGTTTCACCAAAGGTTGTAACTGCCTCACTTGCTTTCATTTTTAAGAAAATAGCAGTGATGATTGCGGCAATAAAAATTGCAGTACCTGTTGCAGAGAACCAGTCAAACTTATAAATCGCTTCGTATGGTTTCATCTCTGCCACAATTGGCGGCATTTTTTCGACCAATTTATGCAAATACGGCACTTCAAGTTTAAAAATCCAGTGCTCAAGAGCACCATCTTTTGCAAATAAGGCTTTAAATGGCTTAATACTCCAGATGGTGACCATCACCGTTAAGATGGCAAATGGAGACCATGCCTTCACAATTTTGCCAATGCTATAACGTTGAACCGTAGTAGGTTGTTGAGTTAAAGTTTGACCCGCCTCAGGTTCAAAACGGAAAATATGTTTGGGTCTCCAAACACGGAACAGTAAAGTTAAGCTCACCAATGATGCAATTGCAGCGGTAATATCTGGTAACTCTGGGCCAATGAAGTTAGAAGTGAGATACTGAGCAATCGCAAACGAACCACCACCGACAACTACCGCAGGCCAAGTTTCTTTAACACCACGCCAACCATCCATAATCGCCATAATCCAGAACAGCACGATTAGCGTTAAAAACGGCAACTGACGACCCACCATCTGGCTAATTTCCATGGTATCTACACCAGAAACCTGCCCGCCACAATAATTGGAATACCCATTGCACCAAATGCCACTGGCGCTGTATTTACAATTAAACATAAACCAGCAGCGTAAAGAGGTTTAAAGCCTAAACCAACAAGCAGTGCAGCGGTAATTGCCACAGGAGCACCAAAACCCGCTGCTCCTTCAAGAAAGTACCAAATGCAAAACCGACGAGTAACATTTGCAGACGTTGATCTTCGGTAATAGATAGAATGCTTGAGCGGATAACTTCAAACTGGCCTGTTTTTACCGAAATCTTGTATAGAAAAACTGCCCCAATAATGATCCACGAAATTGGCCATAGACCATAGAAGAAACCGTAAATAATAGACGCAAAGGCCATTTGACCCGGCATTTGATAGAAAAAGAGCGCAATTAATAATGCAATAATGACTGTGCCCGTACCCGCGATACTGCCTTTCAAACGAAAAACAGCCAACGCCAAAAAGAAGAAAATAATCGGGATTAATGCAACCGCACTGGACAGCCAAATATTATTTAAAGGGTCATAAAGTTGTTGCCACATATTGAGCATTGTCATCTCCTTGAAATGCCGGGGCGATTTTTTGTACCTTAAATTCTTAAACATTCAACACAATTGGTATGACCAATTAAAAATTAAGTGCAAATGTTGTTCCTTAAACCACAGAACGCATCATAAACACAGATATTGGTAAGATCAATCATTAAAGAACCATAACAATTGGTAAGACCAATAGTACTAAGTAAAATCAAGCAATTTCTAATTTATAAATTTATTTATTAGACTAAAGTCGTAAAAATCTTTCTTATAAATTTAGATATGACCTACAGAAATGAAGTGGAAAATTTGAATATAAAAACTATAAACATACCTGTTTCATGATCTATGTATAATGTGCACACAACTCAAACCACATGTATTGAATTGAATAATGACTACTTTAACGTGTTTTAAAGCTTATGATATCCGAGGCAAACTCGGCACCGAATTGAATGAAGAAATCGCCTATAAAATTGGCCGCGCTTACGGACAAATCTATAAACCAAAGACTGTGGTTGTAGGTTGTGATATTCGTCTAAGCAGTGAGGCTTTAAAACAAGCGACCATCCGCGGGTTAAATGACGCGGGTGTCAATGTTCTTGATTTGGGCATGACAGGTACTGAAGAAGTTTACTTCGCCGCTTTCCATTTAGATGTGCAAGGTGGTATCGAAGTTACTGCTAGCCATAATCCAATGGACTATAACGGCATGAAATTAGTACGAGAAAATGCTCGTCCAATTAGTGCTGATACCGGTTTAAAAGAAATTCAGGCTTTAGCAGAAACCAATAACTTTGAAGAAGTTAGTCAAAAAGGTACAACTCAAAGTTATAACATTTTACCTGAGTTCGTTGATCACTTAATTACCTATATTGAACCAGCAAAAATCCGCCCACTTAAGTTAGTGGTAAACGCTGGTAATGGGGCTGCGGGTCACGTCATTGATGCCATTGAAGAAAGATTTAAAGCGCTTAACGTGCCAGTTGAATTTATTAAAATTCACCATGAAGCAGATGGTACTTTCCCAAATGGGATTCCCAACCCAATTTTAATTGAAAACCGTGACAGTACCCGTAATGCTGTAATTGAGCATAAAGCAGATATGGGAATTGCCTGGGACGGCGACTTTGACCGCTGTTTCTTATTTGATGAGAAGGGACAGTTCATTGAAGGCTACTATATTGTCGGCCTCTTGGCTCAAGCTTTCTTAATTAAGCAGTCAGGTGAAAAAATCGTTCATGACCCACGTTTAGTGTGGAACACATTTGATATCGTAGATGAATACAAAGGTGTCGCTGTACAGTCAAAATCTGGTCACGCGTTCATTAAAGATGTGATGCGTGAACACAATGCCGTATATGGTGGTGAAATGAGTGCCCATCACTATTTCCGTGACTTTGCTTACTGCGACAGCGGGATGATTCCATGGTTACTCACCGTTGCCCTACTCTCTGAAACAGGTCAATCTCTTTCAACCCTAGTTGAAAATATGATTACCAAGTTTCCTTGCAGTGGTGAAATCAACTTTAAAGTGGCTGATACACAGATCACTATTCAAAAGATTTTCGATTTCTATGCTGATCAAAATCCACAAATTGATCGTACCGATGGTGTAAGCCTCGATTTTGGCGCATGGCGCTTTAATGTGCGTGCTTCAAACACTGAGCCTTTACTACGTCTCAACATTGAAAGCCGTGCAGACCGACAAGCTCAACCAATGCAGCATTATGTAGATGAATTGACTGGGTTAATTAAGTCTTAATATCTTTATTTTTAAAGAGATGGAAAAATTATTTTTCCATCTCTTTTATTTTCATCTAAAGCCTTGCAAACTATAATGTTTTTTCAAAAATATTATTTTTATTTTTCTTCAATATTAAATTAGATAATTTGTTAGAGAATTGGATTGCAAAATCATCAACATATCTACTATATAAAAATGAAAAAGTTATAGTAAAAAACAGAGAGACAAATATAGAAATTAGTGCAGAAGTTAGAAAATTAAAACCTTCATTGAAAAATATATTAAATATTGAGTTCCTAAAATATACATAATAGGAATATGAATTAAATATATTGAAAATGACAACTTGCCTAATAATAAAAAAATATTTTTATTAAAAAAATTATCAATAAGATTGGATTTAATTGATGCAAAAACAATTAATCCTCCTCCAAAAAAGTTTAGAATATTATATGTCCTTTCCCCTAGTATTTTACTAAAAAAATTATAACTAACACTCTCATTATGGGCTCCACAGAAATACAAGCCAACAATAAAAAGAAAAATACATACAAATTCAGGAATTCTTCTAGAAAAAAAATATAGAAAGTGCCCAAGTATAAAACTTAATATGCCTAAAAATGCTATAAATGATAATGACATCGAAGCCAAAATACTTATTAAAATAAATAAATATTTAATAATATTATTTTTTTGAAAAAAACAAATAAAATAAATAATTAAAGAACCTAATAATTCTATTTGCATAGTCCACAGAACAGGGTTGTACTTTGCTTCTCCAAAAATAAATGATCCTATCGCACCAGAGTATATAGCATCAAATAAATTAGGAACTTTAGACCCTACTGAACGGAACCATTCCGATACATTCTCCAGATCAACAGAAAAATGAAGTACAGCCCACATTAATACACAAGAAAAAATTGCAGGTATAGCTAATCTAGGATAACGCTTAATTAAAGATTCTTTTAACTTTTTTTTTGAATCTTTTGATTTTAAGAAAGATAATGTTAATACATAACCACTTAATACAAAAAACACAAAAACAGCCCCTGTACCAGAATAAAAAAATGCAAAGGGGGAATTATATATCGATTCAATAAATTCAAATTTTGGTAAGTTACTACTATAAAAATTATGTAGTTGAGGAAAGAAAGTTCCAAAAAAATGTGAAAAAACTACGGCTAGACAGGCTAACCCCCTTAAACTTTCAGCGGAGTGTACTTTATCCATTAGAAATACTTTTATTAATAAAAAATCTTCAAATATAGTTAGAAAATACTTCTAACACTTTTAATATCTTAAAAATATCTGATTAAATGCTTTAGTTCTCTATGAACTAAAGCATCAAAATAATTTTTAAAACATTTACTACAAACGAAGCCTTATTTATACCCTGTAGGATTCTGCTTCTGCCAATTCCAGCTATCCTTAAGCATATCTTCTAAACCATATTGTGGTTGCCAACCTAACTCAGCAACTGCACGAGCGTTATCGGCAAAAGATGTTGCTACATCGCCAGCTCGACGTGGTGCAAACTCAAAAGCAACGGGGACACCATTAACCTGTTCAAATGTATTTTTAACTTGCAAAACTGATGAACCATTACCTGTACCAATATTCCATGGCCTGCAACCTGTCGCTTCTAATCGATTATTTAGAGCACATAAATGTGCATTCGCTAAATCGGCTACATGGATATAGTCACGTACCCCAGTCCCATCTACAGTATTGTAGTCGTTACCATAAATAGATAGCTTTTCACGGCGACCTACAGCAACTTGAGTCACATATGGCATTAAATTATTTGGAATACCTTGTGGGTCTTCACCAATATGGCCACTCTTATGTGCACCAACTGGGTTAAAATAACGAAGTAATGCGATTGACCATTTAGAATTTGACTCTGACAGTTTTTGCAATAATTGCTCAACAATCAGTTTTGTATAGCCATAGTTATTACTTGGCATACCTGTTGGCATATCTTCATTTAATGGAGATATATTGGCCTCGTCATATACGGTCGCAGAAGAACTAAACACAAGTGTATAAACACCTGCCTTTTCCATTGACTTAACGAGTTGAATACTACCAGCAATATTATTATCAAAATAAATCAGCGGTTTTTCCTGGCTTTCACCAACTGCTTTTAAACCTGCAAAATGAATAACCGCATCAA
Organism: Allium fistulosum; assembly: GCA_030737815.1. NCBI lineage: Eukaryota > Viridiplantae > Streptophyta > Magnoliopsida > Asparagales > Amaryllidaceae > Allium > Allium fistulosum. Next base: position 42,969,069 of record JASFAW010000009.1, on the reverse strand, counting down.
TTGAATGTTCCTGAAACACGTGATCAAGTTCATTTGCATTACGAATATCACCTTGCACAAAAGCTAAACTCTTTTGTGTGATATCCTGAACTCTCTTTAATGATTCTTCAGAGCTATTTGATAGATTATCAAAAACAATAACTTCATGGCCAGCATTTAAAAGCTCTACACAGGTGTGTGAACCAATATAACCAGCTCCACCAGTAACTAGGATTTTAGCCATCTACTTTTCCTAATAATATTTTAATTAATCCACGTGTTGAGGCATCTAATGATGAAAGATCATTTTGAACCCCATTTAAAATAGGTAATAGCTGATCAGCAATCTGTTTACCTTTTTCGACACCCCATTGATCAAACGGGTTAATATTCCAAATTACAGACTGCACAAAAACTTTATGCTCATATAAAGCAATTAACATTCCCAAACTATATGGATTTAACTCTTTCAATAATAGGGTCGAACTTGGTTGGTTACCTTCATATTGCTTGTAAATCGGCAGTTTTTCTAATTCAGTTGAGTCTAAAGCTTCATTACCAAAAGCCAATAATCTTGATTGCGCCAAACAATTTGATAATGCAAGATGATGCTGTTCGACTAAAGCGTCTGCATTTTCAACATAAGTAAAATGGTCAGCGTTGTAGCGTTGGACTGGGGCAATAAAATCACAGCTTACTGCTTGAGTTCCCTGGTGTAATAACTGATAGAAGGCATGTTGAGCATTTGGTCCAACTTCACCCCATACAATTGGGCACGTATCGAGTTCGACTTTTTGACCGTCACGTTGTACCGATTTACCATTAGATTCCATTTCAAGCTGCTGTAAATAAGCAGCGAAATACTTTAATCGACCATCATAAGGCAATACGGCATGTGTTTGAATATTTAAAAAATTATTGTTCCATACGCCTAATAATCCCATTAAAACAGGAATATTTTGCTCATAACTTGTATTTTGAAAATGCTCATCTATTGCATGAGCACCAGCTAAGAGTTGCTGAAAACCTTCAACCCCGATACTCAACGCAATAGGTAAACCAATGCATGACCACAATGAGTAACGGCCACCTACCCAGTCCCAAAGCAGTAATTGATTTTCTGGGGCAATCCCCCATTCAGTCATTTTATCTGCTTTTGTTGATACTCCAACAAAATGACTTTTTAAAACTCGAGCATGTGTCCCCAAGGTTTTTTCAAGCCACTGACGTACCGTTTGAGCATTTGATAAAGTATCAATCGTTCCAAAAGATTTTGAAGAAATAATAAATAGTGTAGTTTCTGGACGAAGTTGGTGGAGTAATTCCGATAACTGACTACCATCCATAGTCGATACAAAGTGAACATTTAAAGGTTTAGCTGTTTTCACTTTAAAATCTGACAACGCATGCGTGACCATTTGTGGCCCTAAATCAGAACCACCCACACCAATGTTCACAACATCTTGAATCACTTCACCAGTTGCACCGCGATATTGACCAGCATGGATCTTTTCCACTAAAGCATACATACGTTGTAACTGGCTATGGACTTGAGTCGTTAACTCTGGAAACTTCGAATAGTCAACTGGCAAGCGTAATGCCCAATGCATTGCTGCACGTTGCTCTGTACAATTTACTTTGTCTTGTGAAAAAAGACGTTCAATCCATTGATTTAATTGTTTAGTTTTCGCAAGAGCAGTCAATTGTTCCAAAATGTCTTTAGTCACACGATGTTTACTATAATCAAAAACTAATGGATCAAATTTTATAGAATATTGTTGAAAGCGATCCGGTTCTGAAGCGAACAATTCTTTTATGTGTAACTTTGAATTTTTCTCACCCATTAACTGTAATTTTAGTAAAGGTGAAACCAACTCTTTAGGAAATTTCTCGATAGATTTACTCATAAACGACCTACTCCTTCATAAGCAAAGCCCTTAGCCTTTACATATGCTGGGTCATAAATATTACGCCCATCCAAAATTAAAGGATGTTGCATCAATTGTTGTAACTGCTTAAAGTCAGGACTCCAGTACTGTTTCCATGCGGTAACCAAACATAAGGCATGTGCACCTCGAGCAGCCTCATATTGATCAGTACACAGTATTAAATCCTTACGGTCACCATATGTAGCGGCAATTTCATCTAATGCTTGAGGATCATGCAAACGTACCGTTACACCTTGCGCCCACAATGCAGCTAATAAAATATGAATTGGCGAGTTATGTATGCTTGAGGTATTTTCTTTGAAGGATGCACCCCAAATAGCCACAGTTTTACCATTCAAATTACAATGATAGTAATTCCACAGCTTACGGAATAAAATTTCTTTTTGTTGTTCGTTAATCGCCCATACCTGCTCTAACAGTCGACTTTTCGCCCCAGTTTCAGAAACAGTACTCGAAAGGGTTAAAATATCATGCGAAAAATTTTCACCGCCAAAACCAACTCCAGCTGACAAATAAGCCGCACCAATACGTGTATCAGCCGCAATACCATGCTTTACATTAGCTATATCAATACCGAGTTTCTCTGCCACCATAGCTAAGTCATTCATATAACTAATGCGGGTCGCCAACATGCCAGAAATACTAAGTTTGGTAAACTCAGCGTCCAAGATCGGCATAAATAAATATTGATAACTAAAACGGAAAAATGGGCGTAACAGCTCTTGCATTGTATCCCGTGCATGATTGGACTCAACACCAACAATGACATGTTTTACATTCAATACGCTGTTAATAGCATTCCCTTCTTGAATTACATCAGGGAAATAGACCCACTCATCTTTTGGTAAATATTGTTTTAACTGATCAGTTCCATGTAAGCCAAACGTAGAACCATTTACCATTAATCTAGGATGAACAATAGGACGTTGGCTTAACTTCTCAACCGTATTTAAAGCAATTTGAATTTGTGTGGGGCTAAAACAGAATAAATAAACCTCAACATCAAGAGGAATAGCAGAAAAAGGACTTTCTTGTAGAAAACCCGATCTTCTTTGCTTATTTAAATAATTATTAACTTCTTGATCTTGATAGGAAAGGACAGAAATATTTTCTTCGCAAGTGACACTTGTGCACCAATAAATCTGATTGCCATATTCAGCTAGTAATGCTGCCATTACACCAGCGTGTAAGGTGGTTCCAAACACTGCGATTTTCATTGCACACCTGATTTTTTAATATTCTATAGATTTCTCTTCCCGTTAAGGGAAGAGAATATATTGACTGTTTATTATATTCAGCAGTTTTTACAAATTCTTAAGTAGAACTACACAATACTACAACTTAAGTTCTTGAATTAACTGTTTAAATTCTGACCCTAATTTAGGATGTTCAATTCCATAATGTAATACAGCTTTTAAATAACCAAGCTTACTACCGCAGTCAAAAGTTTGGCCTTGCATACGATACGCTTCAACAATATCTGTTTTTTGTAACATCGCAATCGCATCTGTTAACTGAATTTCATTACCTGCACCTTTTGGCGTGTTTTCCAAAAGTTGCATAATTTTTGCAGGTAATATATAGCGACCCACCACAGAAAGATTAGAAGGTGCAGAGCCAACAGCAGGTTTTTCAACAATGCCTTGCATAGCAATACTTTCACCCTCATTAGGGCTATGTGCTACATCTACAATCCCATATTGATCAACAAGGTTATCAGGTACAGCTTCTACCATAATCTGTGCGGCTTGGCTGGCATCATAACGTGCAATCATACGGGTTAAATCATTTCGCCCCGAGTCATCTTTTACCAAAACATCTGGTAATAACACAGCAAAATCATCTTGGCCAACAATACTCTTTGCACATAAAACTGCATGTCCTAAACCTAAAGGCTGAGGTTGTCTTACACTTACAACACTCACATGAGGTGGAACAATTTGGGTAATTTCTGCAAGTAAATCAAATTTCTTTTTTTGCTCTAATGTTGTTTCTAATTCAAAGTTTCGATCAAAATAATTTTCAATTGACGCTTTTGAAGAGTGAGTTACCAAAATAATTTGTTCAATGCCTGCTTCAACTGCCTCACGCACCACATATTCAATGGCTGGACGGTCAACAACAGTTACCATTTCCTTTGGAATTGACTTACTTGCTGGTAAAAAACGTGTGCCTAGACCGGCTACGGGTAAAACTGCTTTTTTGATCATAACAAAGATTTCAAGATATAAAATTTACTTTACAGAAGAATCAACATTTTCTGGAGCATCATTACCTTTAAATAAAGATGGTCCAACATGTCCTGGCGCGTTAATGCCTTCACGTTTAGTCATCACTTTGACTGTTTTAAACATAATTTTAAAGTCAACCCAAACATTGTGATTGTCGACATACCACACATCACACTTAAATCGCTCTTCATAGTCAAGTTCATTACGGCCACTTACCTGAGCCAAACCTGTCATTCCAGGACGCACTTCTAAACGACGTGCCTGCTCTGGTGAATATAATGCAACAAAGTCTTTAAGCATTGGACGAGGTCCAACTACACTCATGTCACCTTTCAGTACATTAATGAGCTGAGGCATTTCATCTAAGCTTGTAGAGCGCAATTTCTGACCAAATGGGGTAATACGTGCCTCATCTGGCAATGGGTTTCCTTCTGCATCAAAAGCATCTTTCATTGAACGAAACTTAATCATTTTAAATAATTTTCCGTCCTTTCCTGGTCTTTCTTGATAAAAGAATATGGGTGACCCTAAATTTTTACGAACCTTATAAGCAACAATCAGAAATATTGGCGACAGCACAGTTAAAGCTATTAAAGAAATGACTATGTCTACTAAACGCTTCATATTTTCATTCACTCATTTTTTAATATCTTTACGAAGAAAGGTATTATAAATTTTACCCAATAAATTTGCTGGTAACAGTCTAAACGCAGACCGTACCAGAAACAGCATGTTAGCATATAGAGGATTTTGTAACTTTAGTTGTTTTTTTAAATCTAGTAACTGTTTTTCACTTTTAATGTATTGGAAACCTTTACGACGTCCATGCATACCATTATCAATGCGTGCATAAACCAATACATCTGGTAAGTTCTGAATTTTATGTCCCTTAGCGATCACCCGTAAAAAGAGATTATAGTCTTCCATCCACAAATGATGTTGATAGCCACCAACCTCGAGAATATGGGACTTCCGATATGTAATCGTCATATTATTAAACGGACTTTGCTTCTTTGCATAATTTCTTAGATCTTCATTTGATAAAGGAACGTTACGCATACCTGTCGGGTTTTGAGTATCTTCAACAAACTCAAGAATTTGCCCCCCTACAATTGATACATCAGGATTTTTTTCTAAAAATTTAATTTGTTTTTCAAATCTTTCTGGCACATAAATATCATCTGTATCAACTATACATACAATGTCATAGGTACATTCTTGTAATCCAATATTTTTTGCTTTCCCTGTTCCAACATTTTTTTCAAGCTTCTTAATATGAAGAACTTTACCTAATTTCTCTTGCCATTTAGCAATAATTTGATCTAATTCAGGTGATAAAGGGCCATCCTCAATTAAAACAATTTCTGTAGGTTTTAAAGTTTGTTTATCCCAAATGCTTTCCATACAAGCATTAAAGTGTGCTGGATGCTCTTTGTGATAAATAGAGCTTAATACAGAAAACATAAAACTTTATCCTTGCAAGACTTTTTCAATCCAAATTTTCAAAATTTGTTCAGGTTGATATTTTTTAGCATTTAATAACGATTCTTGAGAAAAGCACTCTAACAAATCTGGAGATGACGCAAGTTTTAAAATTGCTTCTGCTAATTTATCAATATTTTGATCTTCCACTAATAATCCATTTTTATTTTCTTGAATGACGTCACTTGGGCCATATGGACAATTATATGAAACAATAGGTAAACCAAAACTTTGTGCCTCTATTAACACCATGGGTAAGCCTTCATATTTTGATGACATTACAAAGAAGTTAGATTGTTCGTATACTTGCTTTACGTTAGAAGTTGTCCCCATTAAAGTCACATTTCGAAGAGAATTTCTAGTAATGTAGTCATCTAACATTGAATAATGTTCACCTTCTCCGTAAATATTTAACTGCCACTCAGGAATAGATGGCTGTATTTTCTCCCATGCTTGAAGCAGATGCATATAATTTTTCTGCTCAGTTAAACGGCCAATTGTTACAATCTGTTTATTATTCTGCTGATGTGTTGAGCTAATAGGAAATGGCGAAAAATTAGGTATCACAAGCACATTTGAATGAAATTTATCAAATTGCTCTTTATCATTTTGAGTAAGAGTCACAACTTGATCAATTTTTCGATATAACAGTTTACTTAAAATTTGTATTTTCTGAGGACGACTGACAAAAGAAACATGTTCAAGCACCACTAATTTTTTAATATTTGGTACAAAAGCACATAGCAAAGACAATTTACCCATATTATGAACAACTACTACATCATAATGTGAGGTAGAAATATATTCTTTAAGTTTTATATAAAACTGAAATAAATTACCAGATAAATTTACTACGTCCACATTATCAGCAACAGGATATGCGGTATTATTTTTAGTCGACTCTCTGTTTAATAACGTAATATCATAATCTTCTATAGCTGACATTTTATTGGCTAATTCAACAGCGACACGCTCAGAACCAGATTTATTCTTTAAAGAATTAATTATAAAAAGAATTTTCATATATTACTCAATATAAAGGAGAAAAGTACAAATCGAGAAGATAAGGTGCTTGAAAACCTAAAGTTATAACTATTTGTAAAATAAAGTAAACTATTGCAAATAATAAACAGTAAAGTTTGTTAAAGCGACTTAAAAACAAAATTGGTAACACAAATATTTCAACATATGAAAATGCCGTTGATAAACGACCACTCATAATAGCAAACTCAGAGAATCCCACCCTTGCTGCTAAAGCTATAACCATTAAATAAAGAAAGAACTTATACTCATCTCTTTTTAAAATATTTTCTTTTGAAAAAAATAAAAGAAATGAAACTACAACCATAGTTCTTATATTTGGTAGACTAAATAATGCAATATCTTCTGAATAATTATCAGTACTTGCATAACTCTGCAATCTTTCAAATGATCCAACCAAAAAATTTAATAAAAAAAACTTAAATAAAACAACAAAAACAAAAAATGCTAAAATTAAAGTTATTTTAATTCTGTCTATTGAAAATAAAAAGTTATTTTTTAATAAGTAAAATATAACAGCAAATATAAAAACTAATCCCGATGTTTGATGTATAAAAAATGATACTATTAGAACACACCAAGCAAAGAGATCTGTCCTAGATTGGAACAATCTAACTATAGAGAATATCACCATACTTATAGCTAAACCTTGTCTCATCTGCATAAATTGCTGCATAAAGAAATAAGCGCTGGGGACATAGAATAGCAAACAATAAAAATATGGTAATTTTAAAGCTCTTGCAGTTTTATAAATAAAATAGAAATTTAATAAAGAAAAAAATGAAAAAAGAAGAAAACTAGAGCTAGTCAAATAACTTAGTAACCAACTGTACCAACCGAATCCTATTTCCATCCCTGTTTGTACATAAAATTCTTTTGGATTTAATAAGTTGTAATTGTTAATATATTTGAAAACATCAAAATATATCTGAGTATCAGGAGTAGCACCCCTATCTCCTACTAGAATTGCTAAAGGAATACTTAATATAAGAAACCATAAGAACTCTTTTTTTACTCTCAAGATCATCTCAATAGCAACCTAAAAATTCAAAGTTTTACAATCAATAGATTCGAACAACTGATAAAATTCAGCATAGTTTTTACCTAAATTTTCTTCATGTAGCACTATTATTTCAATATTTCTCAAGGATGCAACATTAAGAGCAGCTGTACTAAGCACAGTATAAAGTTCTACAAAATAACCCTCTATCAACAATTTTAAAATGTAGTCTTCAAATATTAATGGTGAATCAATGTAATCTATTCCATCATACCTTTTATTCTCTCGAGGGTGCGGAAAATAATATTCCACTCCTATTTTTTTTATAAAACTTAAATTTTCTCAGCATCACCACCCTTTAAATTATGAATAGGTTGTCCTAAGAAAATCTTAATTTTTTTATCAAATAATGGTAGATCAGCAGCAGATATTATTGGAATATAACTAGTATTATCTATAATATTCTTATATCCCTTATAGATTGAAAAGTGTTTTTCACTCTCATTAATCACTCTTTTAGTGCTATACTTATTTCCTAAAGACTTTAATACAACTCTTTGTAAAGCAGATTTATTCTGATAATTATAATAATTACTTTTCTGATAAATATTTGCAGTTCCATCATCAAAAGTTAAAATTTGATCCTTTTTCACTACTGATAATAGTAAATGAAAAAAAGGATTATCTATACTAGCTAAATAAATCTTACTATATTTATTTTTTAAAATTTTAAAAAGATAAAACTTAAAGCGAACGAAATCAAAAATTCTATATATTTTATTTTCAGAATAAACTATAAACCTATATGAGTTCTCACAAACAAGACTTAACTTATTGAAATAATGGTCATATTTTTCATTTTTATTATATGACAAACATAGTACATCATAAGATGCAGGATTTTGCTCTACAATTTTTGATGCTATTAACATTTGTAATGGTGTTAAACAGACCAACAAGTTTTTATTAGATTGTTCTCGCATTCTCGACTCTCTTCCAAAAAACTATTAGCAATACAAAATTACTTATTAACAATGCATAAGGAATTAGTTCTACGGATTCTTTTGCAAAGAAATATAAAAAGACTAGATACACGATTGATGATAACGTTGTTATCTTAGAAATCATTAGGTTTTTGCCATGATAAAAGAAGTAATTTACCAACATAAGATATGGCAGGTTAGCTCCAAAGCCCAGTAGATACATCACAACATAGTACTTTGAACCCACATAACTTTGTCCTAAAAACCATAAATATACTTGTTCAGGCAAAAGCCAACCTACTACAGCAGGCAGTATACTTAAAGGCAAGCTGTATAATGTATATTTTTTTATCTTAGTTATAGTTAAAGAGTTATCCTTAAGTGCTTGATAATAATATGGCACAATCGCTTTATTGAGTGCCATTAGAATAATTGGTAATACAGCTGCTATTTGTACACCAGCTGAGTAAACTCCTAGTTCTGCTTTTGAGTATTGTTGATAAATAAAAATACGATCTAGTTGCCCTTTAACAAAGAAGCTAGACTGATGCAGAATAAGCGGTAGCCCAAACGAAAAAATATAAAATAGCCCGAGACGCAGTCTTTGCCATGTAAAGCGATAATTATCTCTAAATAGATCGCCCAATATCAAACTTGCAATTAAAAATGTAGTAAAATTAGCAATAACAATGGCTAATATTCGATAAGCTACTAGATCTTGACTGAAGTATTCAAGAGCAGCAACTGTAAATAGGACATTAGTTAAGGATAAAATAATTTGGATAGTAATATATTTGAACGGTTGCTTTTGACATTGTCTTAATGCAAGTTGGACATTGACAAAAGATTGGAACATTGTTGCCAGTACAACATATGCCATGATTTCCGCTTTAAACCACCAACAACCCAGCAAAAGGACGAAAGAAATAGCAATATTAAATAAATAGCCCGCTTTAACAACTGTATTTAAAGCTTTTTTACCGTAAAAATAGAAATAACGTGTAACAGCACCATCTTGACTTAATCCAACAAATATAACAAATAAAGACAACATAGTTAGGTAATATGATAACTCCCCAAAACCTTCTGGGCCAAGTTTACGCGTTAAATATGGCAACATCAGAAAGGGGAGACTTTTCGCAAAAAGCTCCCCAATCAAATAAATAAAGCTATCTTTTAATACCTTCATTCAATAGCCCTATATTTTTTGATTGCACTAAATTTCATTTATAAACTAAAACCGTCATCTACAATAATATTTTGCCTGTTACATATCTTGATTGTTCAGAAAGTAAGAATAAAACTGAACCAATGATTTCTGTAACATCTAACATACCAGCCCCATGGGTATGGCTCTTATATGCTTCTAAAAATGGTTCAGGTTGATGATCAAAGATACCACCTGGACTTACACAATTAATGCGGAATCGGCTATCGTTGACATAAGCAACTGTGTATTTGTTTAAATGGAGTGTTGCCGATTTAATTGCAGCATACTCAACAGGCATTGTCATTTTTGTGTTGTTATAAATATCAAATTTTGGAGCAACGACTCCATAAATAGATGAAATATTCACAAGCGAAAAAGAAGTCTGACATTGTGTAAAATATTTTGCACATTGCTGAGTGAACAAAAACATACTACCTAAATGTAGTGATAAGTTCTCATTAAAACTTTCAAGGGTCACATCAAAAAAATGTGAACCATATGTCTTATTACGTGGATATGTTGTATTAACAGCCCCATCAATTTTAAGTTCTGTTGAAAAAAATGACTTTACACTTGATTCATTTGTTACATCTAAAGAAACCAACGATAACTTTTCGTTTGTAGGATCAACTCCCAAACTACTTAATCGAGTTGCCATAGATTCAAGGTTTATATCCGCAGCAATAACTTTTGCGCCTTGTTCTAATATAGCCGCCGCCAAACGCGTGCCTAGTAGTCCACCAGCACCAGCTACTAAAAAGGTTTTATTCTCTAATAAATTTTGCATCAGTTATTCACCTTTAATAATAGCTTCAGCTAAACGAAAATCGTAAATATCATCGATATCCACAGCTCTTGCTTTTGGCACTTCAATACTCGCAACTTTTCCTGAAAATAAACCATAGTTATTTAATACAAACTCAGGTGTTGTCGCATAGACTACTGTTGTAATATCAAAAACTTTGGGAGCATCTTGACGGCGTGATACCTCACCTTCAGGCTGATTGACAAGCTCAACAAAACCAGCTTCATTGTACTTAACCATATTGAAATATGGACTGCGACTTGCAGGTGTAACTGCAATACAAATATCAGCTGTGTCTGCTTGTCTTTTTAAAATCGCATCCTCTACATCCTCTTGGCTACGTAATGGGCTAGTTGCAGGTAAACTAACGAACCCATCAAATGAGCCATAGTGCTCAGTTGCCCACTCAACTGCATGACGCCAAGACAACCATTCTGGACTTTGATCAGTTGCTAGTTCAGCAGGTCGCTCTATAAGAATTGCTCCGCCTTCTATAGCGACTTGTGCAATAGCCTGATCATCTGTTGAAACAAAAACTTGTTCAATTAAATCTGATGCTAAAGCGGTATCAATTGAATATTGTAATAACGGTTTTCCTGCCAATGGTTTAATATTTTTTCCAGGTAAACCCTTAGAGCCGCCTCTAGCAAAAATAAATGCAAAATTTCTCATATAAGCAGTCTCATTCTTCGTCACAAATTCTTTCATCTCTACAATCAGGCCTACTGTTCTTTCAGCTTCTTGCAGACTTATAGATTGGTTTGGCTGTCCGTTTATTTTTTTAATAAAATCGGTAACCATTTCCAAATACATTTGGTTTTTATCCCAGTCAGGGGCGCTATAAATTTCTTGTTGCTCTTTAGCCTTAATAAGCACAACTTCATTTCGAATTAAATCCCACTCAATACATCCTTCACTGCCAATAAAACGACATTTACGATGTGCTTTACGCTGCAAAAAATCTAAGTGGATATTAACAACAGCTCCTTTCGCTGTTGTCATTAAAAGATCGGCATTATCCTCGACTTCTAAACCCAGCTCTTCTGAAAAGCACGTAAAACGACATATTTAGGAGTAAGCGAACCTAAAATCCATTGAGCATAATCTAACTCGTGGCTCAGCTCTAATAGGACTCCGCCACCCAATTCAGTTTTAGCAGACACTGTTTCGCGATAATCCTTGGTAGGTCGCCAATCTGGTAAATACTGACCAATTTCAATAAATGCATTATATAAGTTTCCAATGACACCCTCTTGTATCATTTGTCGTACTTGCTGCGCTGAAGGTAAATAGCGCAAACAGTAACCTACTGCTACAGGTGTCTTATACTGAGCTTCTGCATCAATTAAAGCTTGAGCATCTGTCTGGGTAACTGAAACTGGTTTTTCTATTAATACAGGGATACCTGCTTTAATAAGTGGTATTGCATGTTGGGCATGAAAAGGAGCTGGTGAGGCAATTATTGCAAACTGAACTTGCAACTGAATAATTTCATCAATACTTTCTGCTATATGATCGCTATCAGTCACTGGCTCTTTAGGAATACGGCCACTAGCAGACATCACAACTAATTGTGCTTCAGGAAAAAGCATTTTAAGGTTACGACGATGTCGGGTAGCAATATTACCTAAACCAATAACAGCAATATTTTTCATATTATTCTAAACCCAACATATGGATATCTTTTTGCGCACGGTTATAGTCTTCCATATGACCGATGTCGAGCCAATATTCATGTAAAGGATAACTTAAGACTTTATTTTTCTTTTCCATTTGCTGTTCTAAGATAGTTGGCATACCAATAAACTGTGCATTAACTTGAGCCAACAATTCAGGTGAAATGACATAAATACCTGTATTAATATCAAAGAAATAACTTGGTTTTTCAGTCATGCTTTGTATTACGTTATCTTCGGAGTTTACTACACCATAAGGAATTTGATATTGGAACTCTCGCACACACATCGTTGCAATAGCTTCACGCTTCTCATGAAAATCCAATAATTTTTCAAAATTCATATTTGTTAATACATCACCATTAATCACAATAAATGGCAATTTAATATCTGATGCTGGCAATAAACTCAATGCACCGCCAGTTCCAAGCGGATCAGTTTCATGTACATATTGGATCTGTACGTCAAACTTCTCGCCATTACCAAAATGCTCATTAATCACTTCTGGTAAATAGTGGGTAGAAATATAAAATTTGTAAAAGCCTTGATTTTTAAAGCTTGAGATAATGGTTTCTAGTAAAGGCTTACCACCAACAGGTAACATTGGTTTTGGGCAGGTGTCTGTAAGCGGGCGTAAACGTGTACCAAAACCACCAGCCATAATAAAAACTGGATTTTCTTTACGTTTTTTACGAATCAAATCATCAAGCGTAATAATATTAACTAGCTGATTATTTTTAATTACTGGTAATGCCAGATAACTTTTTTCACGCATGATCTCAAAAATCTGGCGGTTATTTAAGCTACCTTCTTCAATGCTATAAGGATTAGTATGCATGATTGTTTCAACAGCTGCATGCACATCTTGGCCTTTTAAGAGACCTCTACGAATATCACCGTCTGTAATACTTCCGATCAATTGATTATGATCATCAACGACCAAAACAATTCTTAAAGCATATAAATCAAGTAGCTCTAATGCTTTCAAAATTGAATCATTTTTATGCAAAATTATATTATTAACATCTCTAGTCACGACTTAATTCCTTAGCAGGTGATCCAATATAGACCTTATTCGGTTCCGTATTTTTCACAACTACAGCACCCGCGCCTATAACGGAGTTTTCACCTAAATATTTCAATTGCTCTGGACTTTTGCCCGGCAAAATAGCAGCATTTGTTCCAATGTAAGTGCCTTGCTTCAAATGAATACAACCAGACACATTAACACCTGGCATGACAGAAACGTAGTTTTCTAGAATACAGTCGTGCCCAATTGTGCTGTTAAAACTTACTATAATAAAATGACCAAAACGACATGAATTTGTAATTCGTGCTCCAGCCGCAATTACCACACCTTTACTATTTTCTAACAACTCTCGAATGCCATAGCCAAGTGATGATTGAGAATGAATCAAATTGGGATAAGGTAAATCGGGATAAGCTTCATATATTTTTTTACGAATTTTTGGATCAGCAACACCTATCGCATATACCGTATCCGTTAATGTCGGTATTACTGATTCAGGCAAAATGGGGAAACCAAGTAGGGTGTCACCATCTTTGGCATTTCTTTCTAAAAAAAATATATGGTGGTAGCCTTGATCTATTGCTAAATCTACTAGCTCTTTTGCAAAGCCACCTGAACCAAAAATCGCTAGTTTTTTCATTTAAATTTCAATAAAGTCGTTCTTTTTAAAGCTACGTTTTGCTTTTGTACCAACAACATCCCAATACTTATTTGGTTCCAAACAAACACGACCAGCTCGTTTTGTCGTAACATTGTCAGGGGTTAAAAACTCCCCTTCCGCAATATCTGTTTTAGCCACAATACTACGACGTACTAAGTAATAGTTATCGCTTTCTTGCTCTAGCATAAATTTAATACCGTCGCCCAAAGCTGCATGTGTTTTATGCAAAATTTCGACATAATGCTTAAATTCATCTGGTTCCATTGATGCTGCGTGGTCTGGACCAGCCATCGTTTTATCTAATGTAATATGCTTCTCAAAAATGCGAGCACCGAGACTTACACCAATAACCGCTGCATATTCATCAAGCGTGTGGTCAGAAAATCCTGTTGCCAAATCAAATACATTTTTTAAAGTTGAAATGGCTTTAAGATTACTTTCTTCAAATAGTGCCGGATATTGAGTCACACAGTGTAAAATAGAAACCTGTTCCTTCAACTGTTTACGTACTGAAATTTTAGAATAAGCTTCTCTAAATAACTGCTGAGACGGTCGAACATCTGTTCCCTTATCGATAACAAAAGCAAATACTGATAAGGCTTGTTCAATATCACCTAAACTCGCTGTTCCTGTAGATAAAATGACATGTTTTTTTGAACATGCAATTTCATAAAGAAACGGTAAATTCGAAATATCAGCAGATGATACTTTTAAGTAAGGTACATTGATGTCATTTACTAAGAACTTCAAACTGTCAGAGTCAAACGGTGTTGAAATAAAAGTAATTTGATGTTCATCACAAAATTTCTGTATTTCTTCTGTCTGCTCATAAGTGAGCTCTAAACTTTTTACAAGCTCTAACTGGCTTTGACTAGAACCAGTATTTTCTTTTTGATATGCAGCCATTTCAGTTTGATCAGATAACAAACTATCTGCTTTAAATGTTTGAAATTTGACAGCATTCGCACCGCATTCTTTGGCTTTTAAAATAAGCTCTTTTGCTAACTCTACAGAGCCATTATGATTTACACCAATTTCTGCAATGACATAAATTTCGTCTTGATTAAAGATCATAAAATGGTGCCTTCTTTTTAAAATCCGTCGTTTTAATAAGTTCAATTATTTTCTGAGAAGTATTGCCTAACCCTAATGGTGGAACAACTTTACTCAATTCATCGTCTGGGAAATTAATTGCTTTTTGCAATGCTTCTAAAATTTCACTTTCGTCTAATCTAACATCAAGTATAGACTCACAACGTAAGCGTCCTTTTTGACGATCACCAATATTTACTGTTGGTACCTGTAATGCTGGAGCTTCTGATAAGCCACTTGATGAGTTACCCACCATAGCTAAAGCATTTTTCAAACACTTAAATAATTTTGAATACCAAAACTCTTTACAAGCAATACGCGATCTGGCAACTGTGCTTTTAAATCAAGCATTGCTTTCACAATATTAGTATTACCATTGTCGGCATTTGGATAACTAAAGACAAAATTGACATCTTTTATTTGCTTAAGTGCATCAAATAAAGGCGCAACATTTTCTTCTAGTAAATTAGTTTCAGGATGATAAGTAATGAGAAAATATGGTTTTGAAAAATCAAAATCATATAATTCACTCAATTCTGCAATATTTTTAAATGTTGTACGCTGGATATGATCTAAGCCTAGCGCGCCGACATTAAATACTTTTTCTGGTTGCTCGCCTAACTGAATAATTCGTTTCTTATATTCCTCTGCCGCAGCAAAATGGATATTAGACATTTTGGTGATCGCATGACGAATTGATTCGTCATATGCACCTTCAGTGATTTCACCACCGTGCAAATGTGCAACAGGAACATGCATGATTAAAGCAGCTTGCGTCACTGCCAAAGCTTCGAAACGATCACCCAGAACAACTAATAAATCAGGTTGCATACGTTTCAATGCATCTGCAAATCCAAGTAAACCCACACCCATTGACTTCACAACAGCGGACGATGTATCAGATGACAATAGCATTTCTACCGATTCGGTAATTTCGAAACCATCTTGAACAATAGTTTTCCAAGTTTCGCCGTGCTCAGGCGAATAATGCATAGCCGTAGCTAGAATTTGTAACTCTAGCTCTGGATCTTGCTGAATATCTCGCATTAACCAATACAGCAAACCATATTCAGCTCGAGTTCCTGTAAAAACGGCTATTTTTTTCATTCTCATTACTCCAGAGGAACTGAACTTGGAATATTTACGACTCTTTCTTCCAACCATAATGAGTTAGTTAAATCGCCTTGTAATGCAGTTTGATACATTGGCAATCTGGTCATTAAAGTCCAGATTGGGCGAGTCATAACCTTATTTGAATTGGTTTCATCCAAAATCAAATCTCGTTGTGCTTTATCTTTGCAAACAATGGCATTTAACCAATAGTTAGATCGGCAGTCTTCAGGTTCCACAACAAATGAAATATCACTATCTTTAAAGAAATCTTGATATTGCTGAGCTAAATCACGCTTTTTAGCAAGGAAACCTTCCAAGCCTTCCATTTGTGCACAACCTAAAGCAGCATTCAAATTCGGTAAACGGTAGTTAAAACCATTTTCATCATGATAAAACTCATAAGGATGCGGTATTTTTGCAGTTGTCGTAATGTGCTTCGCTCTTATGCCAAGTTCTTCATCTTGACACAAGACCATACCGCCACCGCCTGTAGTGATGACTTTATTTCCGTTAAAGCTAAGTGCTGAAACTAGACCAAAAGTTCCGGTATGTTTACCTTTGTAGTAAGAACCTAAACTTTCGGCAGCGTCTTCAACTAATGCAATATTCCACTTGGTTACGACCTGTTGAAGCTCATCAATTTCAACAGGATGGCCAAATGTATGCATTGGAACTATTGCAGAAATACGTTTATTCGTTGCTTTGTGTTTACATACACCTTGGTCATCAATAACAGCATTTTCTTGCAAATAAGCGTCTAATGCTTTTGGACACAAGCCGAGTGTCTTCAATGAAACATCAATAAATAATGGTTCCGCACCGATATAAGACAAGGCATTACAAGTTGCGACAAAAGTCAAAGCTTGCGTAATTACGATATCGTCGCGCTTTACACCAGCTAGTAAAAGAGCAATATGTAATGCAGCTGTTCCATTAACAGTCGCAATAGCTTTAGCACAGCCTGTAAATTGTTGAACCTTGGCTTCAAAGTCATTTACATACGCACCAACACTAGAGACAAAAGTACTATCAATCGTATCTAATACATATTTCTTTTCATTACCAAGAAAACGAGGTTCATGTAATGGAATAAAATTATTTGTACGATAAATATCTCGTACAAACTGATTAAATTTAGAAGTATCCATTACATTTTCCCATCTAAATATAAACCTGTTTCTTTGTGTCCAAAGTTAGGCATCATATAGTTAAATAGATCAACAATTTCCTCTTTATTCCACTGCTTATTTAAAAGCATTGTATGAATTTTTTCTTCAAATACATGCAACTTGTCTTCTTCAACATTTAGTTCGTTTTTAATAACACCTAAATTATTAAAACGTTGCATATCTAAAGTTTCGTTATCGGTAAAGAACTCTTCAAAATCTTTCTCACCCGTAGTTGTGCTTCCAGCAAATAAACAAGGCCATTTTCCTTCTTTTGGCAAAGTCTGAATTAAGCTACGCGCTTCATCCTCAGACTCACACAAATACGGCTCATATCCAAGGTTATTAAGATATTTGACTGCAATATCAGCAAAAGTAATGAGGTGTAAGTGCTCGCTAAGCTTAGGGAAGAAAATATCTCTATTCTCACCTAGTAAACAAGACATGAGGCACAACTCACCTGACTCTTTTGGAGTAACGAAATAACGGCGAATATCATTTGGCGCAGCAATTGGCTGATTTTTCTGGATGCGTTGATTAAAACCATGTAGTAAAGAACCATCTGAAAATGCAACATTT
>JASFAW010000009.1:42904624-42936732 GCA_030737815.1 Allium fistulosum | reverse complement strand
CTGCTCTTCGTCAGAAACAGAATTCAACGCAATACTAAGCTTTCATCTTAACCCTGTAAGCTAAGATATTCTCGTGTATCGCGTCGGGATGAGTGCATTATAGGAAAAAAAACTGGTACGCAAGCACTTTTATAAATATGCACGTTCGACCGGTTCTTTTTCAGCCAAAAAAAATCTCAAAAACAAACAAATATATGATTTATATGGTTAATTTATTTTTGAAGAGTTTTAAACTTTATATCTACTATCTTTATAGACTGTTTTGGTACGTTTTGATGCATGCCATAGTTTGATGTAGGGACCTGAACAATACGGTCAACCACTTCCATTCCTTTAATTACTTTTCCAAAACTGCGTAACCCGCATTACCGCAGAACGATTTAAAAAATTATTATCTGCAACGTTTATGAAAAACTGACTAGTAGCTGAGTCAGGATTTGCAGTACGAGCCATCGCCAACGTTCCGCGTGTGTTAGCAATGCCATTTCCAGCTTCATTTTTGATAGGTGCTCGCGTAGTCTTTTCCTTCATATTTGCAGTAAGTCCACCGCCCTGCACCATAAACCAGGAATTACACGGTGAAATATCGTATCTTTATAAAAGCCTGACTTTATATAGTCTTTAAAATTCTTCACACTGTTTGGTGCTTTATCATCATAAAGTTGTATTTCAATGTTGCCTAAATTTGTTTGCATTTCAACTAGAGTGTCAGCCCAGACTGAATGACTGCTTATACCCAAACAACATAACATTAATAATTTTTTCATATTTTCCCTACAACAAAATGCCAAACTTAATGAAGGATAAATTTAATCATCTATATAAAAGAATTCTAGTGAGTATTTATTATCTTTTATTTAGTGCTTTATATTTTAGATTTGAGTATTAGTCACGTTCCACGTGAAACATGGACTAAGCTTTTATTAACTATTTTTATCCCAGAACTTTCTGAAGTTTTTACTGATCTCGATGGTATAGCGTTTTGCCTTTTTCGAAATAGGTGTCAAGTTTATAAAACCGTGGGTTTGATCTGGATATTCTTCATAATGCATTTTGACGCCATTTTGTCTTAGCTTATAGCTATAAATTTTCGCTTCGTCATGCAATACGTCATGACCAGCCGTAATCACGAAAGCTGGCGGGTTCTTTTTCAAATTACCATAGGTTGGAGAAATAATCGGATCGTCTAATTCTACATTATGCTGAGTTGCATAATATTGGGTAACATAATTGATATCATTATCTGTTAAAACCAATCCTTCATTATAGGCATAGAAAGAAGGATGTCGGCTTTTAAATCAACCGTAGGGTAAATGAGAAGCTGTGCTTGTGGAGCATAGGTTTGTTTTACTGATCGTTGAGCCACAACCGTACTGATATTGCCGCCTGCACTATCCCTGCCACAGCAATACGATTTTTTAATATTTTTAGTTGTCTGCGATTTTGATATACCCAAGCTAATGCATCTTCACATGATTGGATTAAATGTTGAGGTGAAACCTCAGGTGCAAGCGGATAATCAATACTGAGTACTTGTACTTTTGCATATTTTTGCCAATATACGACAAACCTCATCATGAGTATCTAAACCACCTACAACGAACCCCCCCCGTGATAGAAAACAATCAGAGGTAATTTTTTATTCGGTGACGGATGATAGTGTCTTGCGAAAACAGTTCCACTTTGAAGCGGCAAACGAATGTCTTCTACTGAATCAATTTCAGTTGATTTCTGGCGTATAGCCAACATTTGTGTATCAAACTGCCGTCTAGACTCAATAGGATCTGAACCAATGAAACCAATACGTCCCTGTTTAATTTGTACGGCCATCATACATTTAGTAAACGAGTTCGAGCTCTGGGTATTGGTAGGCATATCCAAGGATTTTGGCAAGTGATTCTTGAGCTAGTCGAGGTAACATATCAAGAGCTCGAGCAGCAGGCCCTTGCCCTTATCTAGCAATGTTGAATTTTTTGATTAAATGCTGTCATGCCTATCTCCATGAATTCCTCTTATCCTTCATATTTTCTACAGAATTCTTTGTTGTTTGACTATATTCGCATACAACTCATGTAATCAAGATACAAAGGTAAAAACCAATCTACGCTAATCTGATTTATAGCAAATGTCATTAACAAATCTGTCGTTTAAAACAGGACTTTTTTGCCAATTATTGTTAACAGACAAAAGGAGATTGTGCTATGTCAGCAAAACTAGTTGTTACTTTATTAGCAACCAGTCTTTTAACTGTAGGTTGTGTTGCTTATACAGATGATCCTTATTACCGCGATCATGATGATGACCGCTATGATGGACGTCGCTATAGTGACTGGGAACGAAAACGTTGGGAAGAGCGTAAGAGAATATACGAACAACAACGTAAGGATGCTCGCGAACAGGATAGAAATCGTCGTGAGTGGGAAAAAAGACACCGTGAATGGGAGAAGAAAAGATTAGAAGATCGTGATCACAATCATAGAGATTATCATGATGATGACTAAAATCTATTGGAATATGGAAGCCCCAAAGAAAAAATCTCTTGGGGCTTTTTTGTTGAGAAATCCACATTCTCTTGACTATAGAATAATGAGTAGCAGCTCATTTCATATATAAATCGGCATCTTGAATATATGTACTCTATAATCTTTTAACTGTTCTTATCGCTAAGAATTACTGAGCAGTTGCAGAACCTGAAACAGAACCAGAAGCACCAGCATCAACTTGACCTGGTTGTGCTTGACCAGAAACACCAGCATCTACACCAACACCAGCTTGTACGCCAGATGGGCTAGCGCTAGTTTGAGCTGAACCTGATGCATTTAAGCCAGCTTCAGATGCACAACCAACAGCTGTAAAAGCAACACCAGCAAGTACTACAGAGATAAGACCTAATTTTTTCATAATCACTTTCCTTTCATTACGACAAACATTTAAATGCAAAGTTCATCTTCGCGCTGCCTATAATTCACAATTTTTTTTTCTGGCGTGCGTATCATTGGTTGTCTTTTGTAGTAATAGAAGTACAAATTGTGCAATTTTTTATTAAAACCTCTTCCTTAGCCCCACCTCTACCTTTTATATAGAAGCTATAACTTAAGCTTTTGTTTATTTTTATCAATTTCTAATTTTTATCTTAGCCTTTTACTCTCGTTAAAAATTTTCTCTTCATAGAAACGCTATATAAGGTGCGTAGAATGTTACACAAACTTTTTACTTGAAAATGCCTTATTTCATAAAAAAAGCCGAGGATAGACCACGGCTTTTTTAAAAATTTATAGTGTTTCGATTCAAATTATGGCCATTGCATCTCGCCTTTTACAACTTTTGCACCTAGCTCTAGGCTATCTACACTCTTTAATGTTGGATATTGTTTCTGCATGAGCTGACTTAGCTCACTCGCATTTTTACTTACTTTGACCGCTTTCTCATAGCTCTTGAGATAGTCGATAGAGAAGTTAACCGCATCCAAACCTTGTGGAGCCCCCTCAACCATATGAGCTGGAACAACTGTTTGAGGTTGGAGTGCTTTAATGTTTTCTAGCGTTTGAATTACTTCATTGCGGTCTTTAACTTTTGGTGTATCTGCCATCCATAAATGAATGCCTGAAGATACCGGAATACCACCTACTACTGCCTTAGAAGAAGGAATCCATAAATAAGTGAGTTCTTTCTTACCTTTAATCTCGATTGACTCATTCTCTAGCTTTAAAGTTTTAGCAGTATAAGCTTGAGGCACAATAATTTGGCTAGGCGCATTTGCACCCATTTGTGGACCCCAATATTTTACTTTGAGCGCTTGAGTATCTTGAATATGTTTAACAGTTTCCGGCGTTGCAATGATTTGTACATTTGGGAAGTATTGTTTAAATACGTCTAAGCCAAAGTAATAGTCTGGATCGCCATAGCTTACAAAAATTGTTTTGAGCGTTTTTCCGCTATCGAGAATATCGGCAGCAATACGTAATGCTTCAGATTTTGAGAATTGCGCATTAACCAATAGAACTTCTTTATCGCCTTCAATTAAAGTAGAGGTCACACCAAAATGTTCGGGTTTAGCCAGAAAACTTTGGATTTTTAGATCTTGTGCAAAAGCCGAGGAAGCCATTGTCAAAGCTGTGGCAGTTGCTAAGGCTGAAGCAGTTAATTTAAAAAATTTCATTATGCATTCTCCAATTTCATGAGAAATACTTTAAATTGCAATTCCTGTAAGGTAAATGCACTAAATTAAGATAAACTGTTGCATATATTGTAATAATGATAATACATATGGACACATTAAAAGCCATACAAGTCTTTGTTTCTATTGCTCAGCATGGCAATTTAACCAAAGCCGCAGAACACCTGAATTATTCCCGGGCGATGGTTTCTCGTTATCTTGAGCATCTTGAACACACATTCTCGACTCGACTATTTCAAAGAAATACACGAAAAATATCTCTCACGCCAGCAGGTGAAAAAGCCCTCCTCTACTGCGAAAATATTTTACAACAACAGCAACTTCTGCAAGAGTTAGCCGCACCCGAGCAACATAACGGTACGATTCGCTTTACCTGCGGTTTGTTTTTATTTCAATTAGGGGTTGGAGAATGTATTCGCCAATTTAAACAGCAACATCCACATATTCAATTTGATGTATATCTGACTGAAAATACGATGGACTTAATTGATGCTCAGGTCGATCTAGCTTACGTATAACCCAAAAAGTTGCAGATGGTTTAATTGCACGACCTGTTTGCCAAATCGAGTCCGTTTTCTGTGCACATCCTGATTATTTAAAACAGCACAGCCCCCTCTCCCATCCAAGGCAACTTATTCAACATGAATGTTTAGCTCACCATAGCCAACATCAATTTTGGACACTTTTTGATGAAGAGCAACAACCCCAGAATTATCCTTTAAACGTGACCTTTAAAAGTAATGATGTAAATGCTGTTTATGACATGTGTGTACATGCTCAAGGTGTGGCAATGTTGCCCTCACTATTAGTTAAAAAAGATTTAAAAGAAAAAAGACTAGTTCCTTTATTTAAAAACTTTTCAGCTCCGGAATTAAGTTTGTCAGTGGTATATGCATCGAGGCAACATTTACCCAAAATAACGCAGGAATTTATTGCTTTTATGATCGAAAATTTAGATTTTTACTTAAAACCGCAAAATTAAAAGTTTTAAATTGCCGTGTACGCTTGAATTTTTAGGCAATGCCCATACTTCATCCCTATTAATGAATTACAGCATATGCATGGCAGTTCAGGTTTTACCCAGTAAATGCTGATGCCAAAAGGACTGTACATGTTTAAAAACCCATTTAAACGGAGATCATCAATGGCTAATGAGCAAAATGAGCAAGCTCAAGACATTCAACACGAGCAAGCAGAGCAATCTAATGAGCAAACTCAGGCTGAAGGTGTAGAGCAAGCAAACGACGTTACCGTTGAATCTTTACAAGCGCAAATCACCAAATTAGAAGAAAGCCTAAAACTTGAAAAAGCACGTACTGCGAATGCAGTTTACGAAGCACAAAAAAGTGTAGAGCGTATTCAACGTGAGTCTGACAAGCATAAAGAGACTGTGCTTGAAAAATTTGCAAAAGAGTTACTAGATTCTGTTGATAATTTAGAACGTGCAATTCAAGCGGCTGGTGATGAAGAAACGCCAGTACTTGAAGGTATTAAACTGACCTTGAAGTCGCTGTTAACCACACTTGAAAAATTTGGTGTTGTAGAAGCTGATACGAAAAATGGCTTCAATGCGGATTTACATCAAGCTGTAGGTATTGACCCAAATGCTAAAGCGAATGAAATCGGTAGCGTTTTACAAAAGGGCTATACATTAAATGGTCGCTTATTGCGCCCTGCTATGGTTATGGTTGGTCAATAAATAATTTTTGAGAGTTTTTAGATTTTTTTTCGCTAAAACGCTTGAAAAAAATAGATTCACTCTCATATCGGATAACAAGCAAAAACATTGCAAAAGAATTTTTGAGGAAAACGTCACATGGCAAAAATTATTGGTATTGACTTAGGTACTACCAACTCATGCGTTGCTGTACTTGAAGGCGATAAAGTAAAAGTAATCGAAAACGCTGAAGGCGCACGTACAACTCCATCGATCATTGCTTATAAAGATGGCGAGATCTTAGTAGGTCAAAGTGCTAAGCGTCAGGCAGTAACTAACCCGAAAAATACATTATTCGCTATCAAGCGTTTAATCGGTCGTCGTTATGAAGATCAAGCGGTACAAAAAGATATCGGTCTTGTACCTTATAAAATCATCAAAGCAGACAATGGCGATGCTTGGGTTGAAGTAAACGATAAAAAATTAGCGCCTCAACAGGTTTCTGCTGAAATCTTGAAAAAGATGAAGAAGACTGCAGAAGACTATTTAGGTGAAACAGTTACTGAAGCAGTTATTACTGTTCCTGCTTACTTTAACGATGCTCAACGTCAAGCAACTAAAGATGCGGGTAAAATCGCTGGTTTAGACGTTAAACGTATCATTAACGAACCAACTGCTGCTGCACTTGCGTTCGGTATGGACAAAAAAGAAGGCGACCGTAAAGTTGCAGTTTACGACTTAGGTGGTGGTACTTTTGACGTATCAATCATTGAAATCGCAGACCTTGATGGCGACCAACAAATCGAAGTTTTATCAACAAACGGTGATACTTTCCTTGGTGGTGAAGACTTTGATAACGCCTTAATTGAATTCTTAGTTGAAGAATTTAAGAAAGAACAAAGTGTGAACTTGAAAAATGATCCACTTGCGTTACAACGTTTGAAAGAAGCTGCTGAAAAAGCAAAAATCGAGCTTTCTTCATCAAATGCAACTGAAATCAACCTTCCATACATCACTGCTGATGCAACTGGTCCTAAACACTTAGTGATCAATGTAACACGTGCGAAACTTGAAGGTTTAGTTGCTGATTTAGTTGCTCGCACTATTGAGCCTTGTAAAATCGCACTTAAAGATGCTGGTCTTTCGACTTCAGACATCTCTGACGTGATCTTGGTTGGTGGTCAGTCTCGTATGCCACTTGTACAACAAAAAGTACAAGAATTCTTTGGTAAAGAGCCACGTAAAGACGTGAACCCTGACGAAGCAGTTGCAATCGGTGCTGCGATTCAAGGTGCGGTATTGTCTGGTGACAAAACTGACGTTCTTTTATTAGACGTAACTCCATTAACTTTAGGTATTGAAACAATGGGTGGTGTATTAACACCAATCATTGAGAAAAACACGACGATTCCTGCGAAGAAATCACAAGTGTTCTCTACTGCTGCTGACAACCAGCCTGCTGTAGACATCTCAGTTTACCAAGGTGAACGTAAGATGGCTCAACAAAACAAACTGTTGGGTAACTTCCAATTAGGCGATATTCCACCTGCTCCACGTGGTGTGCCACAAATTGAAGTATCTTTCGACATCAATGCTGATGGTATCTTGAAAGTATCTGCTAAAGATAAGAGCACTGGTAAAGAGCAATCTATCCAGATTAAAGCGAACTCAGGTTTGTCTGATGCTGAAATCGAAGCAATGATTAAAGATGCTGAAGCGAATGCTGAAGAAGATCGTAAGTTTGAAGAACTTGCAAAAGCGCGTAACGAAGCTGATGCATTAATTTCAAGCTCGAACAAAGCTGTTAAAGATCTTGGTGATAAAGTTACTGAAGATGAAAAAACAGCTGTAAGCACTGCCGTTTCTGAACTTGAAGCAGCAACAAAAGAAAATGATGTAGAAGATATCAAAGCGAAAACTGAAGCTTTACAAAACATCTTGATGCCTATCACTCAACGTGCTTATGAACAAGCGCAACAAGCTGGTGGTGCTGAAGGCTTTGATCCAAATGCATTCCAAGGTGGTGATGCGGGTCAACAAAAAGCAGATGATGGTGTTGTAGACGCTGAGTTCACTGAAGTTAAAGATGACAAAAAATAATTTGTTTCTTTAATAAAAAACCGTGCTTAGGCGCGGTTTTTTATTGTTTACAAAAAGTAACAATAAGTTTTTTAATGATATTATTCAAATATTTCTGTCAGAAAGATCAATGATAAAAACTAAATATTTAATTTTAAATAATATTTTTTTGCTAAAAAATCACTGTTATTTACTACATTAATTATTTGATTATTGCCAAGTCTGAGAACATCTTTTTTAATTTTTCGACCAATATCACAAACCTCACCTAATCTATTGAGATTTTTATCGTTTTGACGAATTAAATTAAGTAGCTAACAATAAGATTTATTTATATTTTTTATTTTGCCATGAAAAAATTTCTATGGTGGGGATTGAGCTTATGCTTATGCATGGGCTTACAAACAACACTTTTTGCTCAAAGCAATCTGCCAATTAATTCATCTCATCAGCCTTTAAAATACCGAATTGCTTTTATTGATCCACGATTTCAACTTACTAAAGAACAATTAGTCGAGGTAAGTCAGCAAGCTGCTGAAATCTGGCAAAAAGAAACTGGGAAGACCTATTTTATTTATGATTCACAGGCTCAATTGTCAATTAACTTAATCTATGATGATCATCAACTGGTTAAAGATGAACAGCAAAACGATTTGGATGCACTTTTGCAAAAGCAGGAAGCTTGGCACATTAAAAATGAAGAAATTGTTTCAAATAAACAAGAGGTTGCTCAACTATCAACTGATTTGAACAAGAATAAGGCCAATCTAAAAGCAGAGTTTGAACAATATCAACAAGAGGTAACGCGCTTTAATCAAGGTGAACAGCAGTACTCTAATGCCAATAATTTAAAAGAATGGCAAAAGCAACTAGAGCAAAAATCGGAAGAGTTACGAAATGAATCCAATAGTCTAAATTTTAAGATTCAAGCACTTAACTTAAAAATTAAAGAGCTAAATCGAGAGCAAAGTGATTTAAGCGCTTTAAAAACACAATTCAAACTAGAGCAGAAAATGAGTATTCACCCCTTCCATAAAGGTTTATTCAGTCAAAACCAAATCCAGATTTACGGCTATGCTTCTTTAAATGACTTACGTTTGACCCTTGCTCACGAGTTCGGCCATGCATTAGGACTAAAACATACTACTGATCCTAAATCATTAATGTATCCACGGTTAAAAGAGCAAGATATTCATAACTTTAAATTAACAGATTCAGATTTAGATTTATTAGGTTCAATTTATAGACCAAATTAAGGAAAAATCGTTAAAGTTAAATGATTAAGAAAACTAAATAAAACAGAATATATTAAATTTTTTCTAAAAAATAATTTGGCATTTGGTAAAAAATAATGAGACTAATGTCTCATTTATTTTCCTGATTTGTACGTTTTTTGATTGATTTTTCATTTTATATTCTTATAATACGTTTTTTTTAAAATCTCCCCCCTTCGATTATGCGTTTAACATCTTTGTTATTAGGCGTAGCCTTTGCTTTTTCTAATTTTCAGGCTAATGCTAATCTTGCAACTCAGCTCATACTCAAATCCAGCAAAAAACAGGTCAACATTTGACTTATAAAATTGCTGATATTGATCCACGTTTTGGTTTAAGCCAAGACCAATTAATTCAAATTAGTCAACAAGCTGCGGACATTTGGAAACAAGGTACTGGACAGGATTATTTTACTTATGATCCAAATGCAAAGTTAGAAATTCGTTTAGTTTACGATAATAGTCAAAGCCGTTCTGAACAGCGTCAAAAAATTGCAGCTCAGTTCCAACAAGAACAGCAACGTGTAATTGATGAACAGCAACAAATTAAGCAACTGAAGCAAACTCTTGGTCAAACTCAGTCTGAGCTTGAAAATAAGAAGCAGATTTTGAATGGCAAATTGAAAAATCTTGACCAACTAATGATGCAGCTTAACCAAGGCAAATTAGCACCTGAATACAGCGCTAAAACTTTGGCTAAAACTCAGAAAGATTTGCAAAAACAAACTGTTGCTTTAAAGAAAGAAATTGCTGCATATAATCAGCAAGCTAAAGACTTAAATGTCAAAGTTACTCATTTTAATCAGATTAATAATGAGTTTAATAATTCATTGAACCAATTTAAGCAAAATGCTCAAGCGGATGTCTTTAAGAAAGGTATCTACAACGGCAAACAAATTGTGATTTATGAGTTTAAGTCTATTGATGATTTACGTTTAACGATTGCTCATGAGTTAGGTCATGCGCTGGGTTTAAAACATAGCGATCAACCAAATGCATTAATGTACTCAGTACGTAAAGATGGTGACAGAAAAGTCACTGGTCTTACAGATGCTGATCGTGATCTATTAAGTGCTCTACCTCAATAATTAAGGACTTGATATAAAATGATGTATCTATTTCTAGGTAGATACATCGAAATTCATATCAAAGTCATGTTATTGTGGTCATAAGAGCTAACTAAAATAGAATGGAGATCAAGATGAGTTATTATCATATCCTGATTGAAGTAAATGATCACATCAGTACAATTGAACAAACACGTGATATTGAACTGTTTGATATTATTGAAATTAAACCATACCTCCATTCTATTTTAATTCCCTTTTTCAATGAGCATGAAATCGAGCTTGAGGATGAAAATATCGAATATAAAGATATTCTCCATCTTGAAGTAAAACAGACTCTGTTACCGATTGAACATTTAATTGAAGAAGAGCAAAAGCAATTACCAAGTGATACTGATGTCACGATCACTGCGTATGAAATCTTTAATGATCGTGATTTAAGCCAAGATGTTACGTCAGTTATTTTTGATATTTTGGAAGCAGTTAAATTAGAGTAATCATCTTATATAAGTACCTATAAAAAAGGTCTGCATGAGCAGACCTTTTTTATTATTTCCAGTTTATTGCATCATTTTTTGAGCTTGTTCTTGACGGAATGCACGTAAAATTTGCTGCCCTGCCCGTCCTGTTGGATTTAAATCTAAACGAGTTTGTTCTTGACGAATAGCTACGCGGGTTTTATCTCCAATAAGACCGTCAACTGCACCAATATCATAGCCACGATTAATCAAAAACTGTTGGATTTCACGACGTTCTGCACGTGAAGTTCCCGGATCATCAGTTGGCCAAGATGCAACAAATGGACCAGCACCTTTTAAACGATCAGATAAATGTGCAATCGCAAGTCCA
The DNA here is from genome assembly GCA_030737815.1 of Allium fistulosum. Classification (NCBI taxonomy): domain Eukaryota; kingdom Viridiplantae; phylum Streptophyta; class Magnoliopsida; order Asparagales; family Amaryllidaceae; genus Allium; species Allium fistulosum. Next base: position 42,925,630 of record JASFAW010000009.1, on the reverse strand, counting down.
TAGCTTTCCGCAGCGTTATAGCTGTAGATAGCATCAAAATTCTTAAATACTAAAAATACTGGACCATTTACACCTGCAGGCGCCATTAAACCCGCTGAAGTATTGCCAGATAAAGCTCCTTGAACAAGTGGAGAACCATCAATTCGGGTTACCCCTCGTGCACTCCAGCTACTTAAAGCTTTCTTTGAACGTCGCCCTTCTCCATCAATTGACATACCTTGGGGAACTTTGACTTCAAAACCCCACGGCATTCCTGTTTGCCAACCTGCTTTATTTAAGAAATTAGCCGTTGAAGCCAGTGCATCAGCTGTACTCGACACTAAATCTCGACGACCATCTCCATCAAAATCAACAGCTAAACGTTCATAAGTAGATGGCATAAATTGAGTATGACCAAATGCCCCAGCCCATGAACCTTTCAGCTGACCTTCGGTTAAGTCACCACGCTGTAAAATACGCATAGTGGCAAAAAACTCAGTGCGGAAATAATTTTGTCGACGCCCTTCACAACTTAAAGTCCCGAGTGCTTGTAATAAAGGATATTTTCCAGAAATATCACCAAAATTACTTTCAACCCCCCACACTGCTACAATTGTTTCTGGCGGCACACCGTAGGTTTGAGAAGCACGGTTTAAAACATCTCGATGTTGCGCCAGTTTTTGTTTACCAAGCTCAACGCGCTCTTCATCAACTAGACCAGAAAGATAATCCCAAATTGGTGTCGAAAATTCTGGTTGATAGTTTAATTTATCAATAACTGAATAATCTGGGGTCAAGTTTTGGGTATAACGATCATAAGTTGTACCAGATACTCCAGCAGCAATTGCTTGAGAACGTAAATTTGCCAAACAGCTTTGGAAATTATTATTAGGCGTATAATCTTCACTCGTCACTACTGGAACAGTAGCACTGCTAGATATTGTAGAACCATTAATTACGAGCTCTGCTTGAGCCTGAGTCATCGCTAAAAATACAGAGCCAACAATACAAGAAAAACGTCGCATATTATCCTAGTTCGATTTTTAAATTTAAATTTGTAAGTACCATACCATTATGAGTCCAAAATTTCAGAGATAAAACGTAAATTTGAATTCATAATCTCTACTTTAAATTCATTTCCCATGTTTTAAATTCAAATTTTCTACTTTATTTTTGAATTTAAAATTCTCTAGATCAAAATTATTGTTTTTGAATTCAAAACCGATACTCAAGTTTAAATTCAAAAGTACTTCTTTAAATTTAAACTATAACGCAGGCGTTTCTGTGGATAAACTTATCCACAATCGAGCAAAAACAGCACTATTTATTGATTCCATTCTATATTTCATTATTCTTGATGACACGAAAAATCCAATCAACCAAACAATCTATATTTTTAAATTCAAAAATCACGCATAATTTAAATTCAAACTTACCGCGTTATTTTAAATTTAAAACACTTTAGCAAACACCACTAGTTTTGAATTCAAAAAACATGAGCTCTATCATCAGCTACAATCAAACTCTCTTGTGGATAACTAACTTTAAATTAAAAATAATCAAGCTTCACTTTTTAAATTTAAAAAATACCATCAATATTTAAATTCAAAATTCCTATAAAAAGTTATCCACAAACAAGAAATTACTCAGGATTTATTATTTTTTAAATTTAAAAGATAAAAAAAGCGATCCGAAGATCGCTTTTTTTAGAATTAGAAATGCTTTAGAGGGTCATATCTGCTGTTAAAGCGAGTGGTTCTGGCAAAATTTCTGCTAATTGACGGCATAAATTCGTCAATTCATTACTATCCACAGGCATTAAAGTGATATGGCCTAACTTACGGCCAGCACGTTCAGACTTATTATAAAGATGAAGATGAGCACCATTTAAGGCAAGTACATCCTCAGTTTTAGGATGCTGACCAATAATATTGATCATAACCGTTGGGCGAACAACATCTGTTGAACCCAATGGTAGTCCTGCAACAGCTCGAATGTGGTTTTCAAACTGAGAACAAACAGCGCCTTCAATGGACCAATGACCTGAGTTATGCACTCGCGGTGCCATCTCATTTGCACATAAGCCTTGTTCTGTCACAAATAGCTCTAGAGTTAACACACCTACATAGTTAAGGTGATTCAACAAACGAGTAATGTAGTCTTGAGCCACAGGTTGCAAAGCTTCGCTATTCGGTGCTGGAACAATTGAATGCGATAAAATACCATTATGGTGGTGATTTTCAGCCAGTGGCCAAGTTTTTACCTCACCATTTTGGCCGCGCACCGCAATAATTGAAACTTCACGAGAGAATTTAACAAAGCTTTCAGCAACTAGACTTTTTGCAGGACCAAGTTCAGCCCAAGCGGTATCAATCTGGTCTTCTGAACGAAGTACAAACTGGCCTTTGCCATCATATCCGCCAGTTGCAGTTTTAAGTACAATCGGCAAACCAAGCTCAGCCACAGCCTTTTTCAAGCTTTCTAAGCTATCTACAGCACGATACGGCGCAACAGGAATAGTAAGCTCATCAAACAATGCTTTTTCTGACAAACGATTTTGCGCAGTTGCTAAAGCAACACGGGGAGGGTGCAATGCTTTGGTTTGTGTCAAAACATCAACATCTTCAACTGGCGTATTTTCAAATTCAAGACTGAAAACATCAGCACTTTCAATAAACTGCTTTAAACCTTGCTCATCTTGGCTAGAAAAAACCTGGCCTAAAACACCTGCTGGACAATCTGTATTTGCTTCAAAAAAAGTACATTGAATATTTAATGGTAACGCTGCTTGAGCCATCATACGGCCCAGTTGCCCACCACCAAAAATACCGATAGTTTTATCCATCTCAGCCTCTTACACCTGACCCGGAATATTTTTGCTTGCAACTTTATCAGTTTGCCTGACCCGGAATATTTTTGCTTGCAACTTTATCAGTTTGCGCAGCACGGAAATCAGCAACATTTTTGCGATTTCAGGACGAGTTAAACCTAAGATTTGTGCAGCCATAATTGCCGCATTCGTTGCACAGCTGGACCAATCGCTAAAGTACCAACTGCAATACCTGCTGGCATTTGTACAATTGAAAGCAAAGAGTCTACGCCATTTAAATTGATGATTTAACTGGCACTCCTAAAACAGGTAAATCAGTTTTTGCGGCACACATTCCAGGTAAATGTGCTGCACCGCCTGCACCAGCAATAATCACTTGAATACCGCGATCACGTGCAGTTTCTGCATATTCAAATAAACGATCTGGAGTACGATGAGCAGATACCACTTCCGCTTCAAATGGGACACCAAGCTGTTTAAGCATATTGGCTGTGTTTTCGAGAGTTGCCCAATCAGATTGAGAACCCATAATAATTCCAACGAGAGGTTGAGCGTCTTGTGCTGCGGCCGCATTCATTGCTAATGTTCCAGAGACAAAAGTAAAAGAAGATAAATCTCGACGAGAGCCAAGTTTTAAATGGTTCGGAAGCTCATTATTATAGACTGATTTTTCATCTCACGAAAATTTAACTGACTAGCTCTGCGAATATTTTTAATATCATCAAAAAATGTCATGCTTAACAGTGACACATTCTCAATTTTTATTAATATAACGCGCTTAATCAAATCAATAAGAGCTTAATAATGAAAAAATTTCTTGGAGTCCTAATACTCACACTTTGCACAACAACGAGTTACGCGGCTTTAGTAAATTTAAACATCGATGAATTTCAAAAAACCATTAAAACTTTAAATAAAGAAAAAGGTTATAACGGAGAAATCAAAAGTGGAGCATTAACTGGCAAAGTCCAAGAGAAATTTATTGTTACTGGAAACATCTGCTACTGATGAAAGAGAACCAGTTCTGATGACTGGTTATTATCTAGGAGCAACTGAGGTAGGAAATTTATATTCAATTACTGAATATCGCATTTACTGTGACGATCAGACCTATGGTTTTGCCATGTCTAATTTTGAGCCTGATGGCGCCTTAAGCTTAACTACAACAGACAGTAATTATGCTTTGACTATGAAGACCCAACGCCAGAGATCAACAATTTTCTAAAATTCTAAAAAAAGCATGTAAGTATTCAGCTAAATAAATAGTTATGTCTACTAACTATGGCTTGTTATTAAATAGAATAAATCATTTAATTCACAAGCCATAGGAGATTACTGGCTTCTAAATACGAAATAAACACAACCAAATAGGCCATAACATCGCCCATAAGTAATCGAGTTTAAAGGGTTGCTTAAACAAGAAAATCATAAAAGGTACAAACACGACCAATGTAACCACTTCCTGAGTGATCTTCATTTCACCGAGTAACCAGCCTGCGCGCTTAACATACGAGTGGCTGGGATCATAAAACTGTATTCAAGTAAGGCAATAATCCAACCGAATAGAATTGCTTGCCAAAGTGGAGCATGGTGCAAAAATTTAAGATGCCCATACCATGCAAGTGTCATAAAGCAGTTAGAAATAATTAATAGCGTAAAAGCTAAAACCGTTGGGCTCAAAGGCACATCCTTCATCATCACGATGATTTAAGTATTTTAACGATACAAAACAGTATAAAAGATAAAACTGTAATTCAGCTTAAATCTAAAAAATAAAGCTGTAGTTTTATCAGGGTCTCAAACACATAGAACAACAACGATTTTTGACTATCTTTTCGAGTTTAGCCTTGCTATCGTTGCTGGCAAATTTATCAATAATGCACCACAGCAATTCATTTTAATGTTGTGTACAAAAGCAGTGGAGAAGGCGAGCAATGCATCTGCATTCTTGGGTATTTGTGGCACTTTTATGGGCTCTTTAGCACTTTTGGCTCGTGATTTAGGACATAAGGTAACCGGTTCCGATTTAAACGTTTACCCACCGATGTCTACCCAGTTAGAAATGCAGGCATTACACTCATGCAAGGCTATGACCGTAGTCATTTACAGCCTCATCGGACTTGGTTATTGTCGGCAATGCCATGAAACGTGGTATTGATGCTGTTGAATACATGCTAAACGAAGGCCTGCCATATATTTCTGGTCCACAGTTCCTTGCCGATCATGTTTTACAAGGTAAACATGTACTTGGTGTAGCAGGTACTCACGGGAAAACAACAACTACGACCATGTTGGCTTGGGTACTTGATCAAGCTGGTTTAAATCCGGGCTTTTTAATTGGTGGTGTTCCACTTGGTTTAGTGAAAGTGCTCGTTTAGGCGGTGGTAAATACTTCTGCGTTGAAGCCGACGAATATGACTCTGCTTTCTTTGATAAACGTTCTAAGTTTGTTCACTATCACCCAAAGACGGCGATTTTAAATAATCTTGAATTTGACCATGCCGATATTTTTGATGACCTAGCAGCGATTCAAAAGCAGTTCATCATCTTGTGCGTACCATTCCAAGTGAAGGCCGCATTATTGCGCCAATTACTGAAACTCATATTGATGAGTACTTGAAATGGGTTGCTGGACACCAGTAATTCGTACAAGTCTAGAAGCGAATGAAAAAGCTGCTTTATCTGCTAAATTAATTTCAATTGATGGCAGCCATTTTAAAGTACTCGAAAATGGCAATGTCGTTGGCGAAGTGAAGTGGAGCATGACAGGGCAACATAGCGTAGCGAATGCTTTGGCAACCATTGCAGCCGCTCAACATGTAGGTGTTACGCTTGAACAAGCTTGTGAAGCGTTGTCTAACTTCGGCGGTGTGAAACGTCGTATGGAGTTACTCGGCACAGTCAATGGTATTGAGGTTTATGATGACTTCGCTCACCATCCAACAGCAATTGACACGACTTTAGATGGCGCACGTAAACGCTTAGGTGAACGCCGTTTATGGGCCATTATTGAACCACGTTCAAACACGATGCGTATGGGCAGTCACAAAGATGGCTTAGCACATTCAGCACGCTTAGCAGACGAAGTGATCTGGTATCAGCCAGAAGGCTTAGATTGGGATTTACAACCCGTGATTGAAGCTGCTTCCAACCATGCTCAAGTGAGCCGCTCTCTTGATGAAATTATTGAACGTATTGTCAATGAAGCAGGTGAGGGCGATGCTGTTGTGATTATGTCTAATGGTGGCTTTGGTGGCTACATCAAAAATTAATGAGCGCATTAAAAGCAAAAGCTGCTTAAATTTCGCTTTAGATGATTCAATAAAAAATGGGTTTCAAATTGAAACCCATTTTTTATCAGTGACTTTAAATCTTTTCTGGCTCTATATTGGCCATAAATTTATTAGAAACCATTAAACGTAAACTATAGACAATGCCCATCGCAAAAACGCTATATCCCACGTTATTACAAATAAACGGAATACATAAAATAATGAGCGCTGTGATTGGATAAAACCATTTCGTGATTCCAGATAAGCATTGGAACTCATAAAGTATCCAAATACAGGTGGTATAGAGCACCACACTCACCGCAACAACTATTCCCATATATAAATCAGAAATATGCGCATGACGGGTTGTAACATCAACGGCGGCAGCAAGCGAAGCACCTACTGCAGCAATACTGACAAAAACAAAATAATGACCGTATCCCCAAACAAATGGGCGTACACCTTTAACATGATGATGTTGTTCACTACGATCAAAATAAGCCCACCACATCGCGAACATCAACATCAATCCACCGACCATTAAGAAAATGGCAGGGATATTCATTGACTGAGCGGCTAAGCATCACGTATGGCATTAAAACTACCGACAATCGACTCACCCAACACAATAATTGTGAGTAGGGCATAGCGCTCTACAATATGATGAGGGTGCCACGGCGTTGGAGAATATTTTCTGCATAGATTGGAACAAATAATTCCACTACAACCAGAAATAAAAATAGAGGTATTGAAAGTACATGAGCAAAGTTAGCGACAAGCCAGCCAATTTGTACTAAGACTATACCTATTGCATAGCGATAAGCCGTAACTCGCCGTTCAGGATCATGTTTTGCTGCTCTGAGCCACTGAGTCACTAAGGCCATGCGCATGATCACATAACCGATAATGATTACATCAAAATCCTGACTACGAAATACATCAGGGATACCCGCTGCCATGACCAATGACCCTACAATCTGTACAAAGGTAAGGCACCGATACAATGCATCATCGTTATCGTAAGCCGAAGCAAACCATGAAAAATTCATCCATGCCCACCACAGCGCAAAAAATACCATCAGGTAGCTTGGTAATGCATGCCAGAGGTGATTTCAATAATTGCATGATGTAACTGCTGACCCGCTGTTGCAATCGCGACCACAAAAATTAAATCGAACAATAATTCGAGTGGAGTCGCTGCTCTATGCTGCTGATCAGGATCTCTTGGGATAGGGGCCTCAAGCTTAATTTTTCTGTTTTTCTTGAGTAGTCATAAAATAACGTTCTCGAATAAAGTGCCAACACGTTAACACTTTAATATTAACGCCCAGAACACGCATTAAAAAATATCTAGACCTGCTGTTTAATCTTTACTCACAAACAAACTATATTTCATTTTTGTGACAATTCTTTATCAAGACCTTAAGCTTAATTCTTTATCATAGCTCACGTTTTTGTTCTTGTTTGAATATGAATGTCTTTAGAAACACTCAACCTTAGCTTATTCCATGTGATTAATGGGCTCAGGATGCGAGTCAATTTATCATTCGTCTTGCTATCTTTTTTGCTAATGATCTCCTCTATATTCTCTTATTCATCCTTACATTTTTATGGTTTTATGGCGATCAGGATTTAAAAAATAGGGTCATTAAATCTGTCTTTTTAACCTGCGTATCACTTTTAGTCGTTATGTTATTTCTCTGTTTTATCATCACGCAAGACCGTTTGTCATAGGTGTGGGTACTACGTTTATTGAACATGCGCCAACAGCATCTTTTCCAAGTAATCATATGCTGATTTTCAGTACCATTGCTTTATCTTATTTGTTTGCTCAGCGCAAAATAATTGAATTATCCTTTTATTTTTATCATTTGTAGTGGCGTGGTCACGTATTTATTTAGGTGTGCATTCCCTTTAGACATGTTAGGGGCTTTTATTGTCGCACTACTAGTCAATACAGCAGGTTATTACTTCTGAATGCTTACGGTACAGCTTTGACCGCATTCTGTATTCACCTTTACCAAATTATATGCAAACCACTTTTAGACCGCGGTTTGATTAAATAATCATAGATCTTTTTGCATTAGAACTACGACATTAAGTTCAGTTGCGTAATACAAAAAAATCTGCCATTCTATGTGTACTTGGATATGTTTTATCCAAAACAGATTTAGTTTGACAAGGGGAGTAGCCTCCTCCAAACATAACAGCAGTGTTATGTGTCAGATATCGTCAATACGCTTTATTAAAAAGTCGGTATCTGAGCATCGTGAAATTCATGATGTAGGCAAGACCTTGATCATGTTGATACAGATGTTTAATTCATCTGGCAACTGGTCGAGGTTTTTTTATGCCCAATTGCCGGATGTATGGAGGATTTATGGAATCGATCGGCAATTTATGGCTGTATGTAGCATTCTTTGGCATAGTCATTGTCATGCTCCTGATTGACTTTTAGGCTTTAAGCAAAAGCAAGGTCAGGATGTCTCAATCAAGCAAGCTGCTTACTGGAGTGTGGCGTGGGTAAGCGTTGCAGCCCTATTTGGTGGTGGTTTATGGCTTTACCTACAACAAACAGTTGGGGTGACCTTAGCAAACCAAAAAACCATGGAATACTTTGCGGGTTACTTACTCGAAAAGTCCTCGCAATTGACAACGTTTTCGTCTGGTTAATGATTTTCGCAGCGTTTGCTATTCCAGCTGCACTACAACGTAAAATTTTGCTCTACGGCGTATTAGGTGCCATCGTACTGCGTACCCTCTTTATTTTTATTGGTGCATGGTTCGTTCAAGAGTTTTCTTGGGTACTTTATATCTTCGGTGCGTTCTTGGTATATACAGGCTTTAAGTTCTTAAAAGGCCAAGATGAAGAGACCAATATTGAAGATATCAAGCTCTTAAAATGGTTACGTAACCATATGCGTATTACACCACAGCTTGAAGGTGACAAATTCTTTGTACGTCAAAACGGTTTATTGTGGCAACGCCGTTATTTCTAGTTTTGATTCTGGTTGAAGCTTCGGACGTGATTTTCGCAGTAGATTCTATTCCTGCTATTTTCGCGGTAACTAGCGACCCGTTTATTGTTTTAACGGCGACTTAATGGCAATTTTAGGTTTACGCGCAATGTTCTTCTTACTTGCTGGCGCTGCAACTAAGTTGCATTACTTACCGTATGGCTTAGGCATCATCTATTGTTCATTGGTGCAAAAATGTTGTTGCTTGATGTATTCCACATGCCAATCTGGATCTCATTAAGCTTTATCGTCATAGTGTTAGCAATCACTGCTTACCTCTCTTTACGTCATAATAAGCGACAAATCTCATAGAATCTTTATTTGAATAATATTCAAGGGCTTTCATAGAAAGCCCTTTTTAAATTAAGAATTGACTATTTTTAATTTTGGCCATTGTTGTAACCAATTTTTGCTTTCTACACGATTTTTGAAAGTCTGATAACTAACTAAAGCTGAATTCCAACGTAGATTCAATTCAAATAAATCTGATAAGCCAAAAGGTGCAATTATTTCTAAATTGCCGAAACTGTCGAAACGTATTGCTACAGCTGTTGCTGTTTCTGACCATAATGATAATGCTTCCTCAATCGAAGTTAACGGCTGAATTGTTTCACCATTATCTTTACGGTACATCTATGTACCAAAGCCTGATTAACAACATCCCAATCTTGATTTGGAAATTTGCTTTTTAAATCACTTTGCAATTCTTTTTGATAACTATCATCATATTCATTAGCATTATAATAAGTCACATCCATATCACTTGTATTTAAATCATAAGTTTTACCATGTAAATATGACAAACAGTGTTTCTCACAGCACCAGCACTTAAATAAACTTCTGGATGCAATTGAGAAATAATAGATAATATCTTTAATAAACAAGGAGATTTCATCACCAAATCAATAAAATCTTGTTGATAATTATTATATATATTTGTCATATTTGAAAAAATACTAAAGTCATCCACCATGTAATAGTACATAGAAGCTCTGTACTTTAAAAGCGCTGATCAATATCATATGCCAACTTAAAATTTATCTTTCCTAATCAGAAACATAATAGATAACAGCTATTCGGTATTTTATGCGAACATACTTATTAAAATGTGTGGAGTCTCATGCGTTCTAAAAAAATTAATCTTGTCGTGGTCCCTCTATTACTCACGGCATGTAGCCATAATGATGGTCCTTTAGTACAAGATGTATATAACAACCAATATGACTGTGCTCGCGACTGGAATAATGAAACATGTAAACAAGAAAATAGCTCCAGTGGACATGGTTCTAGTTATGTCGGAACTCGCTATCTAGGTCCTGCATATTATCAAAATAATCGGGAAGTTTCTTTTCGCGGCAGTACCTTACATCCTTACAGCAATTTGAGTGGTAGGCCGACCAATTATTTCAAGCACAGCGAAAAGTCATCTTTTTCATCCCCAATTCGTGGTGGTTTTGGCCGTAGCGGTTTTTCTTTCGGCGGCTAAGTCTTTAGGCATTCACTTAATATGAAAAGAAAAATATTTACTCCACGTCCAGACTGGCAAGTGAGCATCAAAATATTGGTTTTGATTATTTTAATTTACCTTCACTTGATGGCTCAATTTACTGGTCGGAAGGAGTTGCGTATGAGTTTACCCTTAAGCAGATTGAACAACTCGAAGATGCGGCAAATGAACTGCATCAGATGTGTTTATCGGTAGTAGGAGACCTTATTCAACGGGGCGACTATCCTGCTTATTTTCAAATTCCTGAAGTCGCTATAAACCATATTGAACATTCATGAAACAAAATGCTCCAATGCTGTATGGCCGCTTTGATTTCGCTTACGATGGGCGAAATATCAAATGCTGGAATATAACGCCGACACGCCGACTGGCTTACTCGAAGCCTCTGTCGCGCAGTGGCTGTGGATAGAACAAGTCTCAGGCATTGCAAACCGAGATCAATTCAATAGCATTCATGAAGATCTGATAAAACGCTGGAAGACAATTTTACCGCGTGGTAGCCATGTGCATTTTGCTGCTTGTCAGGAAGCGGAAGAGAGACTGGGCAATCTAGAGTATTTGATGGATACTGCCTATCAAGCTCATCTACAAGTTTCCGAGCTTTCTATGGAAAACATAGGTTGGAACGGTCAAAATTTTGTCGATCTGCATAATCGCCCCATTCAAAACATATTTAAGCTCTACCCATGGGAATGGATCTGGAAGAAGCCTTTTCTCAATATATCCATCCACGAACACAGTGGATTGAACCTTGTTGGAAAATGTTACTTTCAAATAAAGCGATTCTGGTTGAGCTTTGGAAGCGTTATCCAAACCATCCATTATTAGTCGAAACCCATACCTATGACCTGCAGCAAGCTTTGTCTGGCAAATGGGTGAAAAAGCCGATTTTGGCAAGGGAAGGGGCCAATATCCGAGTTTTACAAGACGGCCATGACCAAGGCGCGGCTTCTGGTAGCTTTTATTTTGATGACTATGACAAATACGGTCATGTCGTACAGAAATGGGTAGATACCCATTATTTCAGGACAACTGCCTACACTCGGTTTATGGATGGTTGGACATCAATGTGCAGGCATGTCTATTCGTGAAGATTGCTATGACATTATTGGTAATGATGCTCACTTTGCAGCACATTATTTTGTTGAGTAATAAAGGCCTAGTAATTTAAAAAAAAGCACTTTTAAAGTGCTTTTTTATTGTGCCTTCGACGCAGTCCCATCAGTGCATTGCGAATAATGAACTTTAGTTTTAAAAGTTAAATTAGAACAAAAATTCAAAAATATAATGAGTTAATCTTATGTAATTTAATACTTTTATTCTTATTTCTTTAATTAAAAAACAATATTGGCAAGCTCTTTGCATCTCCTAAAAGAAAAAAGCCTAGATTTTAAGGGCTCGCGAGAGCCCTGATTTTTTTAAGAGTGATGCCATGAATGCGATTCCAACTTTAACGCCCCTTGCCATGCCGTGTAACAGCAGTTTTGATGCAAAAGATTGGGAAATTTTATCGAACCATTGGTATCCCGTCGCACGTACTCAAGATGTCTCTACTGCACCTCAAAGAGTCACGCTACTAGACGTCAATATGGCACTCTACAAAACAGAAAGTGGGGAAATTCATCTAGTTCGAGATATTTGTCCACATCGTGGGGTTCCTTTAACCAAAGGTTGGGTGGATGGTGAGGAGATTGTGTGTCCTTATCATGGTCTACGCTATAACACTGAAGGGAAATGTACTCAAATACCAGCTCAGCCCGAACTAACTAAAATTTCTGATCGTTTTTCTCTGACCAAATTTCCAGTTGTACAAAGATATGGTCTCATTTGGACCAGTATTCATGGTCGTGATATTGCTAAAGCCAATATTCCTGTATTAGATACTTGGGATGATGCAGAGCATCAAGCGATTTTACCGCCTTTTGTGGATATTGGTGGTTCTAGTGGTCGTCAGCTTGAAGGGTTTATTGATGTCGCTCATTTTGCATGGGTGCATCACAACGCCTTTGCGAATCGTGATAATCCTGTCGTCCCTAAATATCACACTGAACGTACCAACTATGCTTAAAAACGGTCTATATCAAGCAATGTCAGTAATTATCCGCATGAACTAAAACATCTCGAGCCAGAAGGCTTTTTGTGGAAACGTACCTTTGATGTCTATCCACCTTTTTCAGCCGTACTCACGGTCGATTTTCCAGAAGATGGGGTCTTAAAAAATTTGAATGCCTGTTGTCCTATCTCAAGTAATAAAACCCGTTTATTTGTTCCATTAACACGTAACTTTGATCAACAGGCGATTAGAAAAGGATATGCATTTAATGCCCAAATTTTTGCCGAAGACCAAGACATGGTCGAATCACAAAAGCCAGAAGAACTACCGCTAGATTTAATGATGGAAGTCATTTTGAAGCCGACCGTTCATCAACGACTTATCGTCGGATCTTGGCTGAATGGGGACTAAGTAAACGTTATACCGTTTAAATCTTGCTAACTGGGGTACAATCAACCGAAAAAGTGAAAATATAAAGGCTTCCATGTCATTGATCGCAAATACCACCGTTGTGCGTGGTCGTTTTTTAGATATTCAGCAAACTGTCTCTGAGCCAACTGATATTCCAAATCAAGTGCGTTACTTGGAAGATGGTGTATTGATTAGTGAACATGGAAAAATCAAATGGTTTGGTGCATGGGAAGATGCAGAGCAGGCATCTTCCTGCTGGAGTTGAGGTTCAACATTACCCAGAACAATTGATTGTACCTGGCTTTATTGATACCCATATCCACTTTCCACAAACCGAAATGGTGGGAGCTTACGGCGAACAACTTTTAAGCTGGCTTAATACTTATACTTTCCCAACCGAAATCCAATTTCAAGACAAAGCATATGCAAGTGAAATTGCCCAGTTCTTTGTTCAAGAGCTACTGAAACATGGTACAACCACAGCACTGGTTTTCTGTACAGTTCACCCCGAGTCTGTTGATGCCTTATTTGAAGCCGCAGAACACGTTCAGATGCGTTTAATTGCTGGTAAGGTACTCATGGACGCCATGCGCCTGAAGCGCTTTGTGATACGCCAGAAACGGCTTACAGCGACACCAAAGCACTGATTGAGAAATGGCATGGTAAGGGCCGTGCGCTCTATGCGATTACACCACGTTTTGCACCAACGTCTACACCTGAACAGTTAGAAGAGCAGGGCAGTTAAAACAAGAATTTCCGGATGTGTATGTCCATACGCATTTAAGTGAAAACAAAGATGAAATCTCTTGGGTGAAATCTTTATTTCCTGAACAAGCAGGCTATTTAGATGTTTATCAACATTATGGCCTGACTGGTAAACGTTCTGTATTTGCGCATTGTGTTCACTTAGAGGATCAAGAATGGCAATGTATGCATGATACGCAATCGGCTATCGCATTTTGTCCAACGTCAAACTTGTTCTTAGGCAGTGGTTTATTTCCATTGAAAAAAACATGGGAAAACAAGTGAAAGTAGGTTTAGGCACAGATATCGGTGCTGGTACATCATTTAGTTTGCTGCAAACTGTTAACGAGGCTTATAAGGTTCAGCAATTACAAGGCGATAAACTTTCAGCTTATGAAGCGCTCTATCATGCAACTTTAGTGGAGCAAAAGCACTTGATTTGCAAGATCAGTTAGGTAACTTCAATGTCGGTAAAGAAGCAGACTTTGTAGTACTAAATCTTAAGCCAACAGCATTACAGGAACTTCGCCAGACTAAATCTAAATCTGTTGAAGATTCACTGTTTGCATTATTCACTTTAGGTGATGACCGTAATATTGAGGCGACTTATATTTATGGAAACCGTTGCTTATCAAAAGAAACAGCCAAATAAAAAAGCATTGTTAAGTTTTTGTTATTATTTGGAATATGTGCTCTTGCGTTTAAAGCGTGATAGACATAATCCGCAAAATGATAAAATTTCAAAGCCATCAAAGGGTGCATGAAACGTCATTTTGCTTTAAAATTTTACCATTAACTCAGATTTTCGAGGTGTTGCAGGTCAACACCTTTTTTATTTTTCTTTTATATCTTGTAGGAATCTGCCATGACTGTTGCAATGAGCATCATGATTTCAACCGAAGAAATTCAAGCAAAAGTCAAAGAGCTCGGCGAGCAAATTAACGCTCACTATGCAAATAGTGATAAAGAATTAGTCCTTATTGGACTACTTCGTGGTTCTGTTATTTTCATGGCAGACTTGTGCCGTACAATTAGCAACCGCAATGAACTCGACTTCATGACAGTGTCTAGCTACGGCGGCGGTACGACTTCAAGTCGAGATGTTAAAATCTTAAAAGATCTTGATGGTGAAATTCGTGGTAAAGATGTATTGGTTGTTGAAGATATTATCGACTCAGGCAATACCTTAAGCAAAGTCGTTGAAATGTTGCAAACTCGCGAGCCCAATTCGATTCAATTATGCACGTTAGTAAGTAAACCATCTCGCCGTGAAATTGATTTAGAAGTTAAGTTTCTAGGTTTTGAAGTAGAAGACAGATTCATTGTGGGGTATGGCTTAGACTACGACCAGAAATATCGCCATTTACCTTTTATTGTGAAATTGGTTTATAAATTTCATAAAAATAGCACCGCAAGGTGCTATTTTTTTATATAAAACCTTAGCTTTGAACAAAAAAGACACAAAAAGTCGCAATCTGCTACAGACAAAATAGATAGCTCTACCGCACGATAGAATATGAAGCAAAATCATTAACTTCATCAAAAAAACAACTGGAGAACAAATATGTGGTCACTTATTGTTGCTATTGTGGTTGGTTTCTTTGCTGGTTTAATCGCTCGTGCTTTACATCCAGGGGACGATAAAGCAGGTTTCATCGTAACTACCTTGATTGGTATTGCTGGTTCACTTTTAGCCACTTATGGCGGTCGTTTACTTGGACTTTACGGCGAAAACTCAGCTGCAGGCTTTATCGCATCCGTGATTGGTGCCGTCGTTATTCTTTTTATCTACAACTTGATTGCACGAAAAAGTTAATTACTTTTAGATAATAAAAAAGCACCTAATGGTGCTTTTTTTAATTTATTTTAAAGCCTAACTCTTTCCACACTGCCTGAATTTCTTCAGCAGAACGTGCTCCAACCAGTTTAAAACCATTTGCAAAAATCAGGTAGAGTCCCATTAAAGCCTAGTTTTTTTCCTAGTTCCAAATTACGGTCAATGGGGTTTGGACAGCTCGTAACCGTTGGTTTAACGCTTGCTGAATCAGTTTTTTCCATGAGTAAGATGATTTGGTGTACACCAAACTTGTCTAGAAACAACAATAGACTGGGGTTTTAAAGGATAGATGAACGTGTAAATAGTCACGTCTTTAAGCTTGTCGAGTTCAGGTTCAAGCTGCTTACAATAAGGACAATTTGGATCAGAAAAAACTGCTAAAACATGCTGGCCATTACCTTTGACTGTTTTAATTGCATCTTTTAAAGGTAGCTGTTTCCAATCAATTGAGTTCTGTCCTAAAACTAGATCTTTGGTTAAGTTTTTCTGGTCTCTTAACCGAATCATAGAACCCACAAACATATGTTGCCCATCTTCACCAACATAAATGATTTGCTGATCAAGATTAGCGCTATATAGCCCAGGCATTTCAGTTTTCTGAATATTGCTAATTTTCAAATTAGGATATTGTTTTTTAATATTTTCCCTAACAGTATCTACATTAGCGAAACTCACACTTGTAGTTAGGCTAAATAACGCCAATATTCCTAATTTTTTAAGCATAAAACTGACTCATAGGTAGGAGAGGAGATCATTTTAATCAGTTCAGCTTTTTAAAACAGAACTGATTACCGAGTTATAACCAAACTTCCACTCATTTATGCCAATGTTTCACGTGGAACATAAATAGGTTTTAGAGTATTAATTTCTACAGATATATGCACGATTTCATCATGAATGGACAAAGCATGACGAATCTGGTCTGCGGTTAAAGAAATATCATCAGTTTCGTAGTGCCAAAATACAAGAAAACTTACCTTTCGCGACTTTCCAGACATGAATATCCGTAATTTCAATGTGTTTAGGAAACTCAGCAATGACTTCACGGATCTCTTCAACTACCGGATGATCCATTTCTGCGTCTAAAAGGGTTTTTCCTGTCTCTTTCATTAATCCCAGAGACCATTTTGCAACCAAAATAGCACCTAAAATTCTAAAAGTGCATCTAAAAATCCATCCGAAATACTTACCTGCGAAAAGCGCAATAATTGCAAAAACAGAAGTTACTGCATCTGCAACTACATGTAAAAATGCAGCTTTTTGGTTTAAATCGTGGTGATGAGGCTCATGCTCGTGATGGTGATGGTGATGGTGATGGTGATGGTGATGGTGATGGTGATGGTGCCCATCATCGTGAAGTAACCATGCGCAAATCAAGTTAATGACCAAACCTAAAATTGCAATCGGCATCGCTTCATTATAAAAAATTTCAACTGGATTAAATAACGTTGTATCGACTGAAACGCCATAAAAATGGCGACAACCATCAACAAAATTGCACTGCTATAACCCGCTAAAATCTCGATTTTTCCAAGTTCCGAAACTAAACCGACGATCTTTGGAATAATGACGAGCCGCGCGATAGGCAAAATAGGCTAAACCGAGAGCCAACATATGGGAACTCATATGCCAACCATCAGCCAAAAGTGCCATTGAATTGAAAAACCATCCACCGAATATTTCTAACACCATCATTGATGCCGTTAAAATCGTTTGCAATCAAAATACGTTTTTGTGCAAGTGGATTTCCTTCATCAAACTGATGTGATGATGACGTGATACACTATGATCCTGCATAATATTTAAACCCAATATACTCCATACCAGTATATTGAATTATACAAGAGAACACAGATGAGTCACATTGGTCAGGATAAAAAAATAGTTAATCGTGTAAAACGACTAAAAGGACAAATCAACAGCATTGAGCATGCTGTTGAACAGCCAGATATTTCATGCATAGAAATACTACAACAAGTTGCTGCAATTAAAGGGGCAATAAACGGTTTGATGAGTGAATTAATGGAACAGCATTTACATCATCACGTGCTCAAAGATGCACAAGTTGATCAAAATGAGCTAGATGAGTTTTTAAAGGTTCTAAAAAGATACGGTTAACAAGGTGACTGAATGACCCAGCCATGTGCATCATTCAGAATTTTGTAATTATTTTCCAATACAGAATGAACCAAAATCTTGCCTAATAGGTCATCGGCACTAAACTCACCGGTAATTTCCCCTAAAGCATTTTGGGCAAGACGTAGTGACTCAGCAACCAGTTCACCTGCGTTAAACACAACAAGTTGCTCACGTGCTTCTGAAAGATAGAGCTGCGTGCGCTTCATTGCGTCTAAATGACGTGTTCTTGCAATAAAGGTGTCTTCCTCAGGGTGGAAGCCTGCATGCGCTGTAATCGCATCTACGAGGCCTTGTACGCCCATCTCTTGTTTTGCAGAAACGGTTATATGACGGAAACCTTGAAAATCACTTATTTCAGCTAATTGACCAGTTAAATCGCATTTATTACCAATTAACATTAAACGACGCGGTTCAATATGTTCCGCAAAATACTCTTGAGCGAGTTTTAATGGGTCATCACCTTGGTTTAAATCATAAACCAGCAATAACAAATCAGCTTGTTCAATTCTTTGATTGCTCTACGAATCCCTTCTTTTCAACGATGTCACCTGTTTCACGAAGACCCGCAGTATCTGTTAAGGTGATTGGTAAACCATTTAAGCTAATTTTTTCATGTAAAACATCTCGAGTTGTACCTGCAATATCAGTCACAATTGCACGCTCAACACCAGCAAGTGCATTCAACAAGCTCGACTTACCCGCATTTGGTTTACCTGCAATAACGACTTGCAAACCTTCACGGAGTAATTGACCTTGTCGTGCAGAGGTTTGAACAGCATGTACTGACTGCTGAACATCTTCAAGTAAAGCTAAAATTTTGCCATCTGCCAAGAAATCGATTTCTTCTTCAGGAAAATCAATTGCTGCTTCAACATGCAAGCGTAAATGAATCAGTTTTTCTAAAACGGTATTAATTTTTGTTGAAAAGCGCCTTGTAAAGAGCGAACCGCAGAGCGTGCCGCAGCTTGCGAAGTCGCATCAATCAAGTCGGCTATCGCTTCCGCTTGTACCAAGTCCATCTTGCCATTTTCAAAAGCACGCATGGAAAATTCGCCAGCTTTTGCAGCAATTGCACCAAGCTCAATAGACGTCCAAGCAAGGCATTTTGGATGACTGGACCGCCGTGACCTTGTAGCTCTACAACATCTTCACCTGTAAACGAGTGAGGATTGGGAAAGCATAGAACAATCCCTTCATCCATAATGCTGCCATCAGCATCATAAAATTTACGGAAACCCGCCATACGCGCTTCGGGCAAGTTTTTTGTTGTGTCAGGTTTTGAGCAATTTCATAAGCCTTAGGTCCAGATAGGCGAATCACGCCCACACCACCACGCCCAGGTGGCGTTTGCAATTGCAGCAATCGTGGTTTGACTTTGCATATTATCACCTAAAAACCTAAAATCCAGCCAAAGAAAAATCCGCCTAAGATTACCATCTTAAGCGGATTTATTCAGCAAAAGTTCAACGATTAAGAAGCTGATTCAGTCTTATTGATACGACTTTTCTCAACGCTCTTATTAATAAACGACTGCTGTAAAATAGTAATACTGTTGTTCACAATCCAGTACAGTACGAGACCGGCAGGGAAGAACAACATAAATACCGTAAACATAATCGGCATAATACGAACACTTTTGCCTGCATTGGATCAGCTGGTTGCGGTTCAACATTTGCTGCGCAAACATGTTAGCTCCCATGATTAACGGCAAGATGAACCAAGGATCCATTGCTGACAAGTCTTGAATCCAACCTAACCATGGTGCGTGACGTAATTCCACACTTTCATGAGTACCCAGTACAAAGCAAGGAAAATTGGCATTTGTAGCAACAATGGTAAACAACCTGAAAGTGGATTTACTTGTTCACGCTTGTATAAAGCCATCATTTCTTGCGAGAAGCGCATACGGTCTTCACCGAACTCTTCTTTCATGCGTTGCATTTCTGGTGCAATCACACGCATTTTCGCCATAGAACGATAACTTTTTGAGATAAAGGCCACAAGATCATCTTCACCATAATGGTAAGCAAGATGATTGACCATCCCAGTTGCCACAATGCTATGGAAGAATTGAAGACCTAAGAACAAGAGTTTAGCAATCGGCCATAACCAACCATAATCAACAGTCTGATTTAAACCAACAGCTAAATCTTTTAATTCAGATTGTACTTTCGGACCTGAATAAAGTTTTGCATCCACTTCATTGAAGTGCCTGCCGGAACATTAATCACTGGTGAGGTAAAACCAATGATATTCATGTGATCAGCAGATTGACGAGATTCAAGCTTAGCTACATAAGGCTGACCATTAGCTTGAGTCAGCTTAAGGTTTCAGGAATCCAAGCACTTACAAAATAATGCTGAACAATCGCAACCCATCCACCTTTCGCTTCAGTATTTACTTTTTCTTCTGAGAAATTAGCAAATTTAAGCTTGTTGTAATGTGCATCAGGCGTTCCCCAAGCTCCACCCAAGAAAGTTCCTAGAGTGAAAATACCTTGAGAAGATTTACCTGGATCTCAGAATTATCGCGCTTTAATTGTCCAAACATCTGACCTTGCCAGCTTTGTTGGCTACGGTTAATGACTTGATGTTTTACTACAATTGGATATTGACCTTGAGTAAAGGTAAAAGTTTTAATAATTTCAACGCCTTCAGGTGTTTTAAATACCATCGGAACGTTTAAAACTTTTTCAGATTGACCCTTTTGGTCCTGTACACCTTTAGCATCAGCCAAAGTATATGATGTCTTTTCAACAGCATATAATGGACGACCACCACGACTACTATCTGGTCCATTCAAACCAATTAAGCCAGATTGAGCAACATATGTACGCTTGGCATCATTTTCAAGCATAACAAAAGGTTGATCGCTGTCTTTGCTTTTGTCGTGTGAGAGTAATTCAATCGAACAATATCACCACCTTTTGGATTAATCCAAATATGGTAAAGGTCAGTTTGTACTGAAATAAGCTGTTGATTCACAGGTGCAGTTGCATCTGTGGTTTGTGACTGCGCAATATTTGCTTGTGGCACATCGGAAGCCACTGTTGCATTTTAGCATTTGGCAAATCAGCAGATACTTCATGCGAACTTACAGCTGCCGCTTGTTGTTGCGGAGCAGTTGCAGCATTTCCATAATCTTTTTGCCAAGCCAAAATGAGCAATATGCGGTGACAAACATGGCCCCGAGAATTGCAAACCTGGCCCATTGATTG